>JAJIZL010034105.1:70408-90009 GCA_023969395.1 Amblyomma maculatum
AATTTAACTCCGGCGACCATTATGTCTTTTTTTTGTGGGCACGAATCCAAGAGAAGGAAGAGAAGGAATGGGGCTCTCATAGTAAAAAGAAGAATGGGCAAAGCAGTGCTAGGGTACAACCCCAAAAACGACCGAATGATTTCACTTCGGATCCAAGATCACCCTTTCAACAGAACAGTTATCCAAGTCTATGCACCGACCGCTGCTGCTGAAGAAGCTGAAATTGAGAGATTTTATGCGGACCTACAATGCGTTTTAGACCGCACCCCATCATCAGACGTCGTTTTTCTCATAAGAGACTGGAATGCTAAGGTCGGGAGTGAAGAAATGTCCGGAATTACAGGCAAGTTCCGTCTTGGTGAGCCAAATGAAGCTGGGCAGAGGCTAGTAGAGTTCTGTCAAGAAAACAACCTGACCATAGCGAATACTCATTTTCAACAGCACAAGAGGCGCCTGTACACATGGATTTCACCGGACGGTCTGTAGAGGAATCAGATCGATTATATTATTTGCCGGCAGAGATGGAAAAGCGCTATACAAGCAGTAAAAACAAGACCTGGGGCCGATTGTGGCACCGATCATCAGCTTCTTGTTGCCAAAATTAAGCTTCGATTGAGGAAAACGCAGAAAACTAGAAGGCCTTTCAGGTGTGATCTGGATCAGATTCCATTAGAATATGCTGTGGAAGTGAGGAATCGATTTCAAGAATTAGATCTAGAAGACAAAGAGCCCGAAGAGATGTGGACTGATGTTCGTGATATAATACAAGTTGCTACTAAGGTAGTTCCAAAGCAAAAGAAATGCAAGAAAGCAAACTGGTTATCTGAAGAGGCTTTGGAAATAGCTGTGGAAAGGAGGATGGCAAAAGTTATGGGGGAAAGAGAGCGATACAAGGTTCTCAATGCGGATTTTCAGAAAATAGCAAGAAGAGATCAGAATGCCTTCCTGAACATACAGTGCCAAGCAGTTGAGGACAACAGCCAATTAAGGAACACAAGAGCTCTGTATAAGACAATCAAAGATATCAAAGGAAGCTCCTGTGCTAAGCTGGGCGTGATAAAGGACAAATGAGGCAAGGACCTCACTGAAGCCTCAGAGATAAAGAACAGGTGGCAGGAATGCACAGAACTTTACAAGAAGGACCCGAATGTGCAAACCCAACATAAGACGGTTGTGATTACTGATCTCGAGCCGGACATCCTAAAGGGTGAAGTTGAATGGGTCTTAGCCCGCCTTGCTAACAACAAAGCTAGCGGAATTGATGCCATTCCAGCTGAGTTGTTTCAAAACCTCAACCATGACGCTGTTAAGATTCTGCATACATTATGTCAGAAGATTTGGACTACCCTGCAATGGAAACAGGATTGGAAGAGGTCAGTTTACATTCCCATTCCAAAGAAAGGCAGTGCCAAAGATTGTTCCTACTACCGCACGATCGCGCTTATTTCACATGATAGCAAGGTGATGTTGAAAATCCTCCAAGGTAGGCTGCAGCAGTATGTGGATCGGGAGCTTCCGGACGTGCAAGCTGGGTTTCGCAAGGGCAGAGGAATTAGAGACCAAGTTGCCAACCTTCGCTGGATCATGGAAAAAGCAAGAGAGTTCCAGAAACCCATCTACTTCTGCTTTATTGATTATGCGAAAGCGTTTGACTGCGTAGATCACAGCAGATTGTGGCAAGCTCTCCAAGAGATGGGAGTTCCAATTCACCTCATCTGTCTCCTCAGGAACCTATATGAAGAACAAGAGGCCACAGTCAGAACTGGGCATGGTCTTACTGATTGGTTTCCAATCGAGAAAGGAGTGAGGCATGGCTGCATACTGTCGCCCTGCCTATTTAACCTATATGCAGAGTGCATCATGAGGAAGGCCGGTCTGGACGAGTCTTCAGCTGGAGTGAAGATTGCTGGAAAACGTATCAACAAACTTAGATATGCGGATGGTACCACTTTAATGGCAGAAAGTGAAGTTTAACTCAAGAGACTTCTGATGCGCGTACAAGAAGAGAGTGAGAAGTTTGGGCTTAAACTGAACATTAAAAAGACAAAGATCATGGCGTCTTGCCTTATGAAGTCCTGGAGGATCAATGGACAAGAAGTGGAAGCTGTGACAGATTTTCTGTTCTTGGGATCCAAGATTACCTCGGAAGGAGACTGCAGCCATGAAATTAGGAGATGCCGGCTTCTGGGAAAGAGAGCAATGGTTGGCCTTAACCGTCTAGTAAAGAGCAAAGACATTAGTCTGCCAACCAAGATGCGTATAACTCGTGCTATGGTCTTTCCAGTTGGGATGTATGGATGCGAGAGTTGGACTGTGAAAAAGGCTGACCGCCGAAAAATTGACGCGTTTGAATTCTGGTGCTGGCGAAGACTCTTGAGAGTTCCTTGGACTGCCAGAAGATCAAATTAGTCGATATTGTCGACCATAAACCCTGACTGCTCATTGTAGGGTCAAATTCTAAAGTTAAAGCTCAGCTACTTTGGTTATCTGATGAGAAGAGAGGAGTCGCTTGAGAAAGATTTGATGTTGGGAAAGGTTAAGGGTTGCCGGAGAAGGGGTAAGCAGCGAACGCGATGGTTAGATGGCAGCCTCGAGGCACTGCAGATGAAGTTATGTGATGTTAGGAAGATATTGAGAGACCGGAAAGCGTGGCGTGACATGGTCGATAGGGTCACGAAGTGTCGGACACGACTGAATGCCTGAACTGAACTGAACTGAACTGATAGTTTTGATACATCATACTTAGGCCTTTCTTAATCAAATCTTTCATCTCCTTAGAGAGTTTACCGTTATCCTGCATTAGTATCCTACGGCCTATTTTTGCCAAACACCAAATAATGGTATCTCTGAAATGATTAATACGAAAGCATTTCTTCACTATGTTCACAGATTTCTGTCCGCAGAACGTGTCCGTAGAACGTGTCGAAAAAATCTTGTCCGCACCAGTTGTGAGTAATTGAGAAGCGGTAGAGGTTAATGAGTGGTGTCAATCGATAGAGGGTATAGTTACTGCAGAAAAAAATATTTAGGCCAATAAGCTAAATAGGTAAATAATTTCAGTGACTGGTTCACATGAAAGGGAAGGCGCAGTATCTGTCACATTTGTTCTTGGATGTATGGATGGACTAAACTTTAATGTACAACAGATAAGGTGATCTACCCACCCCCCGCAGGTCAAGGGGCGGGTGCCGCCGCCTCAAAGGCAGGCCGGGAGGTCTTGGGTCCCAGCAGCCTCTTCAGCCAGTTGGACGAGTAGGAGCTGGAGCTCAGGGTCCGAGCTGCGCAGCAGGGTCTCCCAGGTGTCTCTACAGCCTATATTGTTCGTCCTCCTGGGAGAATACGGGCATTCCCATATTATGTGGTCGAGGGTCCCTCTCGCCCCACAAAGATTGCACTTGTCACTCCTAGCCTCAGGGAACATGTGGTTCGCCATAACCGGGTGCGGATATGTATAAGTTTGCAGTCGCCTCCACGCCACTGCTTGTCTGCTGTTTAATTTCGGGTCTGGTGGGGGTACCAGTCTGCGATCCAATCTGTAGTGCTGCGTGATCTCCCCATATTTTAGCGAGCGCTCTCCGCTTCCTCGGTGATCAAGTGACCCTATAGCGGCTCGGCGGTAGAGATCTCGAGCCAGCTTGTGGGCCGCCTCGTTGCCGGGGACGGCTTCGTGCGCAGGAGTCCAAATTATTTGAATTTTCCTATCCAACTTTTCTGGCCTAGGATTCTGGCTGCTAAGGGCGAGATCCTGCCCTTGCTAAAATTTTGTATGGCAGTTTTGCTGTCACTGATGACAAACTTCGCTTCCGTTCCCACGCAAGCTAACGCGATCGCAGTTTCCTCGGCTATTTCTATGTTCAGCCCGCGCAAAGTGGCAGCTGTCACGGGATTGCTCCGGCCGCTGACGACCGTTGCTACCGTGAAACTGCCACTACCTCCCGCCGCGTCTACATAGGCCACTTCATGTTCCGACATTTCGCCGAATCTAATTTCTAATGCTTCGGCTCGTTTTTTCCTCCTGTCTTTGTTATATTCTGGGTGCATGTTTTTTGGCAGCGGGGGAATCACCAAATTTTGTCTGACTTCTCTAGCTACCTCCACCTTGACCGTGGGACCTCTATCCGGATTTATTCCAACTTTCGTCAAAATGACTCTTCCTGTGTTCGTGGTGCTAAGTCTCTCAATTTGAGAGGTTCGCACCGCTTCCGCAAGTTCTGCCCATGTGTTGTGAACCCCTAGAGCCATCAATCTCTCTGTGGATGTGCATATGGGCAGTCCCAGCGTTCTTTTTACGCATTTTCTAATTAGAGACTCAATTTTTTCTTTTTCCACCGCTTTCAAATTGATACGGCGTTGCGTAGCTCACTCGGCTGAAGATGTAGGCCTGTATCAGTTTCATCAAATTTTTTTCCTTTAACCCTCGGCCTCTGTTGGCAACCCGCCTAATTAGGCTCAGGGTCTGCATTGCGTGACTCTCCAGCCTCTTGATGGTCTCGCCATTATGTCCGTGTGACTGGAGAATCAAGCCCAAGATTCTGATTTGGTCGACTATTGGTACCTCGTTACCCGCCACTTTAATTTTGATCTCCGACGGTGCCTTGCACCTTAAGTGCTTCGGATTGTATATAAACAATTCTGATTTCTGCGGCGAGAACGCTAGGCCTCTCTCTGCCGCGTAATCGACTATAATGTCGGTGGCGGCTTGGAGCAGGTTTTCGACGCACGAATCACTTCCCCGGTTGACCCAAAGGGTGATATCATCCGCATATATACTAAATTTTAATCCTTCGAGCTTTGCCAATTGCTCGGGGAGTCCCCTCATAGCCACGTTAAAGAGTAGGGGGGACAGCACTGATCCCTGTGGCGTACCCTTACTCCCTAGCTCTATTGCGGGGGATTCCAGCGTCTGGAACTTCATGCAGGCCGTTCTACCTGCCAGAAAGTCCCTGATGTACCGATATGTCCTGGTACCTACATTAATCTTGTTCAGCCCTTCCAGGACCGCCTCATGTTTTACGTTGTCGAAAGCCTTCGTGAGGTCGAGCCCCAAAATTGCTTTCGCATCTTTAGACTTCGAGTCTATTATGTCATGTTTGATTTGGAGCATGACGTCCTGCGTACACAAGTGAGGACGGAACCCGACCATCTCATGTGGCCACAGATCGCCCTGCTCCATGAAACTCATCAGTCTGGTCTGGACGACGTGCTCCATCAATTTCCCCACGCATGAGGTTAAGGAAATTGGTCGTAAATTTGCTAGTTGAGGAGGCTTCCCTGGTTTCGGTATTAAAATAATGCTTGCCGTCTTCCACTGTTGTGGGAGCTCGCCTTTTTCCCAACATTCCTGCATATACTCCTTTAGATACCTAATGGAGTCATCATCTAGGTTCCTGAGCATTTTGTTCGTTACTCCGTCAGGGCCTGGAGCCGACTTCGTTTTAAGTCTTACAATCTCCGCCCTCACTTCCGCTTCTGTGATGGGGGCGTCCAGCGCCTCGTTAGGCGCTCCACCATAGTCAGGAAGTGGAGTTCGTGAAGTTTCTCCCACATACGTCTCAATTAATTCGTTCATGAAATCATCATCGTTCCCTTCGAAAGCGTGCCTCACCTTTGCCAATCTTATACCAGATTGCGTCTTTGAGTTGTCTGGGTCCAACAAGTGCCGGAGGAAGCTCCACGTCTTGGAGAGGTTCATGCTCCCCTCCATTTCGTCACACTTGTTGTCCCAATTTTGTTCGCATAATTATAAAGTATAGTCTTCGATTTCCTTGTTATGTCGCGCAATCCTTCTTCTGAGGTTGCGGTTCCATTTCTGCTTTTTGAGACGACGCTCCATGCTCTGCTTACCTTCCCACATATGCAGAAGACGGCTGTCCGCAATCTCCGGGGCGTTATCACCTTCGAGCAATTTTGTTGCCTCTCTAACGTCCGATTTGAGCGCCGTCGCCCATTCCTCGATGCTTCTGATGGGCTCTAGTTCCTGAGCCCTCCTGATATCTCTAAATTCATCCCACTCAACGACGGCCGGCGCGCGAGCCCGGCGTGTTTTAATGCCTTTCCTCAGTGTGGAGACAATTATGTAGTGGTCGCTGCCAAAATGTTGATCCGAATTATGCCATTCTAGACATTTTACGTTTTTCGAGAATGTCAGGTCTGGGGATGTATCCTTACTGACGCTATTGCCCACCCTCGTTGGGCTGTCGGGGTCCGTGTGCAAAGTGAGCCATAGGTCATGCGTATCCTCCCACAGCTGTCTACCTTTTGGGCACTGGTGCGGGTACCCCCATTCCTGGTGATGTGCATTAAAGTCCCCCACTATCAACAGTGGCTGGTTGTTTGAAATTTTGAGGGCCTTGCGAAGCAGAGCTCTGAACCTCACCTTCCTTTGCCTGGGTGAGCTGTATAAATTTAGAATGAATAGACTAGGGTCTTTCTGTTTTCCGGTTAAAACTTCTACAAACACGTTTTCGATCTCTCTCGACTCTAGATCGTGTTCAATGGCTGCAATGCTTCTTTTCACGAGTGTTGTGACCGAGGATTTCTCTCCCCTGCCACTATGAAATGCCTGATATCCCGACAATTTTGCGGGCCCCCCGGTTTCTTGGAGAGCAATTGCCAATGGAGTCTCATCTAATAGCAAAAGGTACTGTTGCAGAATCGGCCGCTTGCGCCGGAAGCCGCGACAGTTCCACTGCCAGATTTGATTTTCACTTGCGCGCCTGGCCATTTTGCAGTTGCGAGACGACCTGTTCTATATTTTGTTGCCACCCGTTTATGGCGGCCATCTCATTCCTTAACCTTTGGCATTCCTCGGCCTGTTTCTGAACTGCCCCGAGGACAGCTTGAATTTGGATGTTGATATGATTCATAAATTCACTCATCTTGGCATCTAACCTTTCCAAATTTTCCATCCTTTTCTCCATAGCCTAAATAGGGTCGGTGTCTTGAATTTTGCGTTTCACCGGTGGTGGGAGGGACGGCTCTGTGACCATCTTATCCTGTCCCTGCGGCTGTTGACGTACCGCTTGGGAGGTCGTTTGTCTAATGGGTTGTTGCGGAGGTGTTGCCTGCCTCTGTGATTTCTTTAAGTTTTGGATCTCGGAACGCTGCGATTGGACTATCCCCGTTAAGTTTTCGATCATTTGCTTTAATTTCTCAATTTCCTCGTCTCGTTTACCCCTGTGATTATTTTCCTGGGAGACTTGCACGCAAAACTCACACCCGTACGTTCCTTGCTCCTACCTCGTCTCCATGCGTTGGCAGTATCCCTTGAGCTTGAGCATCCCCTGGACTGGCTCCTGGCACAAGAATCGGAGCGGTCTCTGGGCGGCGGCGGTGGTCTGCCTTGTTTCGTTTCCAGAATCGGGAAAGAGTCCTCGCGGAATTCGAAGTCTTGTTTTACTTTCGGTTCGCTTTTTCGACTCTGATGTCCCCGACCAGTCGTCGCTGCATGTTCCATCTTCTCCCAATGTCGCTTCTTCACTTCGTAGGGAGTGCGGAAACGTTCTCGACACTTGGGGTCTCCTAGGGCATGGCCTTTGCCGCAGAGCTGGCATGTTGGTTCACATTTGTGTTCTCTTGACGGGTTCTCGAGGCCGCAGCCACGGCACTTGACGTTCGTCGGATCCGGGCACACGTCCTCGCGGGCACACCGTAACCGCTCCGTAATGGAAAGGAAGAAGGTTGGAGGGAAAGCGGTTGTTATTATGGCTGTAGGTAGAAGGAAAAGAAAATGCACGGGCCTGCTACTGGCTCTGTAGCTGAGCCCCCTGCGCTGCCTCATGCGGACAGAAGAGAAAATAGAGAAGGAAGAAAACGAGCTAGAAAAAGACGCGCGCCTCACCAACAGCCATCATATGTTCTTTCTGCTTCAACTCGACCGAGAAATTCACAACCCTGTCGAATATCCCTTCAACGATAAGGCAGTACTCGCCCTTGACTTGAAGGGGGCTTTCGACAATGTCAAACACGAAGTCGTCCTGCAACATCTCTGCCAGACGAACTGTGGACATAACACATTTCAGTACATCAAGCAATTTCTCTCGGATCGACAATCTTTGATCCGAATACAAGACGAAGAACACAGCCCATATAAACTGCGAACGAGGGGAACCCCACAGGGTGCGATTCTCCATTACTCTTCAATGTGGCCATGATGAAAATCCTGGCTCAGCTGGCGAAGGTCGAAGGCATCCAGCACGCGCTGTACGCCGAACACATAACCATCTGTGCCAAACACGGATCGGTTGAAGACATTGAGGCCAACCTGCAGCAAGCAGCGGAGATCGAAGACGCTTATGGCCGCCGTTGCGGCCTTCAATGCTCACCGTCTAAATCCGAATTTGTGCACATTCGCCCGTCGCCTAAGTGCACCACCAAAATGGAACTATCCCTGGCCACCGGTCCGATAACCGAGCACGATCAGATTAGAGTACTTTGTCTCCTTGTCCACAAACATCGACGGGCTGATGCAACACTAGCAAAACTGCGCAAGGTGGGGGACCAGCGGTGGGCCGGATGGTGTGCCGGGTTTCCAACCAACGCGGGGGGTCACGGTGCACAGACGCTCTGCGGCTGGCGCATGCATTCGTGACCAGTCGAGTCCTCTACTCGACTCCCTACATCCACCTGTGCAGATTTGATGAGAACGCCCTCGAAATGATTCTCAGAAAGATGTACAAGCGTGCCCTCGATCTCCCGATCAACAAATCCAACCAGCGTCTTAAGGGCCTGGGGATGATAAACACATTCGCAGAGCTCCGAGAGGCGCACTTGCAAGGCTTTCAAAAACGACGTCGGGACGCCGCCCATTAGCCCGACTACACATCTGCCACCCAACACTTATGAAGAGCGCGTACGCATTCCTGAAATCTGGAGATACGCCCGGCACGTACGCCCTCTTCAGGCCAACATGCACGTGACAACCATAGTGGCAGGCGCCTTGCTCGTGCTATGGGAACAAACACGGAATATTCTAAGTGGACGCTTCCGCCCCCCCCCTGGGGGGGGGGGGGGGGTTAAACAGCCGCAGTCGTCCATTAAAAAATCACGGTGAATGGCCTAACGTTCCGAGCTCAAGCATAACACATGCGAAAGAAGTTGTCATCGCGTTAGCCGCTGCAGAACACGACTTACGAGTCATCACCGACTAGAGAGGGGCCTGCAGAAATATTAAATAGGGGCAAATTCCCCTCTTAGCGCGCCTCATCCTTCAAACCTGTGAATACCTCAAGGCCCACGCGTCTCGAACGCTTGTATGGGCTCCAACTCACATGAGTCTCGAAGGCAATGAAACGGCAATTTTCGCCGCCCGCGCACTCACTCACCGGGCAACGCCTTCAGACCTTTATGATACGGATCCCGAACCCAATCCTGCTCTCACTTTTCGAGAAATTACTGAATTATTTCAATTCGGCCATGTAATATATCCTAAGCCTTTAAGGGCCTTACAAAGGTGGAGGAACGCCCACTCCTCCGCCTTTAAACCAAAACGTTGATGTGCCCCGCAGTTTTAAAACACTCTGATCCCGCCTGTAAAGGAAACTGCCCGTACTGTGCGGAGAGGTCTTCGGACATCTTCCACATGGTGTGGGCATGCCAGTCAACCCCGAACCTTGCTCCGAAGCGAAACCACACCCGGGAGGACTGGGAGGCAGCCCTGCTCGGCTATTCCGACCTGGCAAGCCAGAAGGCCTTGGTCCACCGAGCCCGAGCCGCAGCGGTCGCCAATGGGCTCCTGTAATGAGGAGCCCACCTAGTGTTTGCATGAGGTTGCTCCGGCTACCTCAAGCTTCCTCCAAATAAAGTTTTTCACACACACACACACGCACCTAAGCGATGGCGGGTGCAATGACGGCCTACAGCAGACAAAAACTCGGCGGCTGGCCCCCGCTGTTTACCTACTGTCCTAGCCCCGTAGGGCCAAGAACTGGTCCAATGAAAGCGGAAAGACAGAAAGGGCTGCCGTAGTGGAGATGTCCAGGATGTGACGTCACGAAACCGGAAGTAGAACCGAAAACTTGCATAGTAAAGGGCCAGCGCACAATTTGAAATTAGCAGAGAATAAACTGGTTAAACAAGAAGTGAATGTGATGTAGAGGATGTGATGTCATGCAACCGGAATAAGAGCCGAAAAAGGGCATAGGAAGGGATTGACGCGCAATCTCAAAGTAATAACAATTGGTTCACAGGAAGGGAAAAGCGGAGTATCGGTCACACTTGTTTCTGTGCATACCTGAACAGCGCCGTAAAGAAATTAGAAGAAGGTGGGAGTTAAAATGAAAAGAGAGAAAGAGGAGCCGTAGTGGAGGGCTAAGGAGTAATTTCGACCACTTGGGGATCTTGAACGGGCGCTGACATCACACAGCGCACGTACCCCTCTTCCTTTTACCTCCATCGAAACGTAGCCGCCGCGGTCGGGATCGAACCCTGGTACTCCGGCACAGTAGTCGGGCGTCTTACCACTGCACCATACTGGCCTTTTTTTCTTTATTGCCTGACTTTTGCAAGACAACACAAACACACACAAGACATTGATATAATAAGCCTGCCAGAGGCTGGCTTCGTCGTTCTAAAATTCCTTTAGATCCATCAAAGGTTCTACCTTTGGCAACCACTCAGAATTATCTTCGACAAACTTCACAATCTCGATAAACCAATGGAGAGCCTCGCGGAAAAAAATTCGTGCAAGACGCGCATCAGGATCACAGTGATATCCTGCCATGCGTGAATGCCATATACTGTGGAGGTCCATTTGCATCATTGAATCATTTGGAATCCCCTCCTCATTTTGCGTGTGTAAGTACCGTATTCCGTAAGGTTTAATAGGTAAATCTTTCTTTATGGCTCTTTGAAGCACGTCCCAAAAATAAACCGCTTTCCAGCAGTGAAGAAATCCGTGATGTAACGCATCTGTCTATTTACAAATTAAGCAATGTGCACCCCATGGAAGAAGTATACCTTTTTCTTGCAAAAATACTTTTACTGGCAAAGTTCCAGAGTGCAACTTAAAAAAGAAAATTTTAGCCGCTGCCATACGCTTGTCTTGACCGCATATATGTTTCGCTTGATGTAATTCGCAAACGTAGTAGCTACATTGTTGTTCGCGTCTCTGTTTATCACCACTGTTTATTGTGTGATAGGATCACAAAAACGGGGCAGTGTTTTTATTTCGTACCAGTGGACAAGTTGATTAAAGACTAAATTTCTAGATATGCAGTAACGGAAGAAATAGGCAAGATACACCCTAATAGTACACCAAGAACATGGCAGCAATGGGAGCTTTATAAGGAACAGCTTAAAATAATAGCTGTAGATTTGTGTCCTTGCCCACGAACAGACACATATTGAACGCAGCTTGATGTCCCTGCTTAGAAAAATGCTTGAGAATGAATGTGTAGCGCCTGGCAAATGGACAGAAGATATGTGTAAACAAAATTTCGTACTGATAGAGCAAGAGCGTTATCGCGGTGCGATTGTACGTGGGAGCTGGGACAGGTAGGTCACCGCCGCTTGCGTCGGGGGCTAGCCTGCCACAGAATGCTTTTTTTTTGTAGGCCGTCATTGCACCCGCCACCGTTTTGGTGGTGGAAGACGGCTGTTGTTGCGGAACGCGCCTTTCACTTCATTTTCTTTCTTCTCTATTTTCTCTTCTGTCTGCACGAGGCAGCGGAGGTGGCTCAGCTACACAGCCAATAGCAGGCCCGTGCATTTTCTTTTCCTTATTCCTAGCCTCAACTACAACTGAGTGGCGGAGTAGCTCCGCCGGGGTGGTGCAGTGGTAAGACGCCCGACTACTGTGCCGGAGTACCCGGGTTCAAACCCGACCTCGGCGGCTGCGTTTCGGTGGAGGCGAAATGAAGAGGCGTCCGTGTGCTGTGCGATGTAAGCGCACGTTAAAGATCCCCAGGTGGTCGAAATTACTCTGTAGCCCTCCACTACGGCTCCTCTTTCTCTCTTTCCACTTTCACTCCACCTTCCTCCCTTCCCTTACGGTGCGGTTGTGGTGTCCACAGAAAACAAGTGAGACAGTTACCGCGCCTTTCCCTTCCTATAAATCGATCAGACAGCTGCAGGGGAGGCACCGCCGAGACGAGCGCTAGGAATTGAAAAGGCGCACGCAGAGAGAAATCACATCGGAAATATGGAATGCGGCAGCGTCTTATCGGATGATAATGATCATATTCAACGAGCATTCTTCCAATGCTACAAGACACTGTTTGCATTGCACGACTTTGATATGAGAGCGTTTCCGGACAGGTATCTCGGGGCACTACCAAGACTAAATGGAGAAAAGAAACAAAGACTAGAGCTGCCAATAACTGAATCAGAGGTCGAAATGGCGATAACCAATTTAATCCCGGTAAAATCACCCGGTACAGACGGCTTAAGTGCAGCATTTTACACTGGATTATCCCGGCGGGACAATTTAAAAGTACCAAAGACTAAAATGGGTAAACGAAGTGAATTAAGCAACCGGAAGCAACCAGAAGCAACCAACAGCAGCATCCGTGCTTTCGCACTACTCCAATGCAGATTCTGCAGTGCTCTTAAATTTTTTGTTCAGTGCTTCTACTCTAAGCTTGTCATCCTGAGTTAAAGCTTAATATCCATTCTGTAGCGAGATCATGAATTCTTCTGCCCTCCCCCTCGCTGCTAACTTGATGATGGACCGCTTCCTTACTGATGTGCCTTGTTTCCTCTTGAAATTTAGAGTAATTTGATACCTTGCCATCCTGTGGTCACTGCATCACACTTTCCCGACTACCTCTACGTCCTTCATAATGGCTGGGTTAGGACAGAGTATGAAGTAAATTTCATTTTTAGCCTCCCCAGTAGGACGTCACTATGTTCACTTCTCTGTCTCGTTTGCTAACACAACTAGTACCTCCCCCTGATGTTGGAACCAATGCAATAGTCACCCACTGCCTGGTCTCCAGACTGCTTTTTCCGTAACTTGGCTTTGAAGTTACCCATTAGTGAAGTATAATGCGCCTTTACTTTCCCCATTGCCAATTCTACATCTTCGTAGAAGCTATCGACGGCCTGGTCATCATGACTACATGTAATACACTGATCGCATATTACACTAATCAGCAAACACGTTGTGTGCACGACCACCCAGCATAGATAAAGCTATTGGTTAACTAAGCAACACGGAATTGGCTACGTGTTTGACTCAGGAATCAAGGGATCCGGTTTAGATTGGCATCTCACAAAAGCTACCAGGATAGGAACGTCCCGCAACGTGGCCACGATTGCAATCTCGTTGCATCCCACAACGTGACAACTACTCAAAGTCGGTTCATGCCATGTACCGGACACCCCCTGGAAACGCTCTGCGCGTGATTTCTCCCTCTCGGTGACAAGGCCGTTACTGGACTTGGCTCTTAACGGAGGCTTAACTCTGCCGCGTTAAAATGCCGGTTTAAGGCTGCTTACACCTCCTGAAGCTGAGCCTTAAGCTTCCAGATGGGTAATTAGTGGGTGAACAGTGAGCACTATATTTTCAAGCCTGAGAAACCTCTTGTTAACCAAACCTTGTCACTATAAGCAGGGTAAAATAAGCTTACTATGGCTTGCTCAAATTTAGCATTAAAGTCAGGAGAATGTGTGAATTTGGTGTGGCTGTAGGAAGAAGGAAAAGAAAATCCACGGGCCTGCTACTTGCTCCGTAGCTGAGGCACCTCCGCTGCCTCGTGACATTCGCGGCAAGCACCGCCTTTACGGCTAACACGATAGCGTTTATACTCCTTCTTGGGTGGGTTTGGTAGAGCAAAGGCGTCCTTTCGCTGTAATAATTTCAAAGGTTTCACCTGGTTCGAACTTGCTTTCTAACCCATTTTTCTTATATTTTTCTATTACCACAACTACCTGGTGAGAACGGGGATACGAAATGTTCTGCTCGAAATACCCATACCAGAAAACATGTTACGTGACGTCACGACCTGGGGAGGCAATAAGGGGCAGGGCAGAGACGTTACGAGACCGTTGCTCGGTTCCCGCGTCGTTATGAATGCTTTTGCATATAGTCGGAGGTGAACGTTTTCATGACACAAAAACGCTCAAGTAACAGCTAGTGAACTTAAATATTTTGGCTAAATACACGAGACTTCAGAAGGCGCTTGCACATCACGTCGCAACATCTTCTGAAAGAATAATCTTTCTTAGATTTCGCTTTTTAGTGGTTCCGCCCGCAACCGTAATGATAGCTTGAAACACGCTTACAAGTTCGGCAATCCAATACAACCGCATGTTAAGTTTTTCGACCTACCAAGAAAAGAAAGTGCGTGTGAAGGCTCCATAGGAGTAGAGAGCCATTATTTACACTCTGATTGCAGTTACTAAGGGAATAGGCTGTGTACAGAGCACCAGAGTGATAGATGGGCTATCAAGTGAGTGAAATTGCCTCACTAGAGGAAGAGTTGAGATTTAGACAGTGAGCAGGATATGCCTCTCTCTTTCACATAGGCATCAATAGTGCTGAGGGCTGTTTGGAGGTGAGTCGCTAAGGTAGCGTCAATACCTCGACTTGCTCAGTCAGTGATGTAATCTGCATAGAGGGCGAAATGCATGTCTCGAACTTCAGAAAGTTGTTTGGATAGATGAAGAAGAGCCATGTTAAAGAGTGTTGGTGAAACGATTGCCTCTTGAGGCATGCCCTGAGCATCAAGCTTGATGTTTGGAAGCGTATGAGGGCCCAGTGTGAGTGTCTGTTCGGTTGCTGAGGAAGGCTCTTAAGTAGTTTTACATACGGCTGCCTAATACACTTCGCCTCACTCTAGTATACGTTACCAGCAGAGCCGTATATGCTGTTCCTTACTTCTCTCTAGCACTCTAGTAAGGACCGCGATCGAGTAAACGCTTTACTCCACAGGTACACAAAAACAGCAGCCCTGCGCTTTCCTCCCAGAATATAGACACTCCGCTTATTCAAGCTTGGGGCCTACAATAGGTATCAAGAACTCTGCGAAGCCATGCTGAAAGCCGAGATAGCCCGCATTTCGCGCACCCCAGCAGGTCGAGTACTGTTTCCTTCTCTGCACATAGCCCCAATAGGACTCCAATCAGGAGGCTCCCCATTACCTCCTGCAATTGGCTCCAGAATTTTAGTGACCCTCCCTAAAAACGTGAGCCTGGAACGGAACGGAAACCACAGAACTGCTACAGCGCAAGCTCTACATAGACAATATGGAGAAAACACCAATGTAGCATATGCAGATGCGGACACTTTAGGAAACACCCATAGTAAGGTACCAGCAGTTACAAACACTCGTGCAAAGCTTTTCTCTGCTTGCTAAATTCTCACCGATTCTGCAACAGAGGCGGAGGAGGCAGCCATTGCACTAGCCATGACATCCGCTCCAATCACGAAAATCATTTCGGATTCAAAATCGGCTATCGTTAACTTCGCCACTGGTTTAGTATCTCATAACACCCACCGCCTCTTGTGTTTTTGGCAATCCCGACAATCTGTCTCCCTTATTTGGACACCCGCACATGTGGGCCTTCACGATAATGAGCAGGCTCACTCCCTGGCCCGAGGTCTCACTTTCCATGCTGGGGTGGAACGCCCTTCCTCAGATCCTTGGGAGTATCTGCTGTCCTTTAGAGACATCCTTAACTACTACCGCGAAAATAGAACTTACGTACCCCCTGCCTCAACTATCACAATACCACAAGCTGCCTATTGGCGAAAGCCACAAAAGCGCACAGCGCCATACCCGATTTTACTGCGCCTTTCCCTTCCTCTGAACCAATTATTACTTTTATTATTTATACCCGATCCTTCTACACGCCCGCTTTCGCGATCAGTTTTCTTCTTCCTGCAAGCGCTGTGGCGAACCTAGTCACTTTCTGCGCACATTACTCACCTGCCCCTTTTTCTCGTGTCCTTCCTCCTTCATCAGCGGCGGCCCTAGATTACTGGGAGCCCTTACTCACCAGTACCTCCGATCAGGACCAGGTCAAGATAATTACTAGGGCTCTCGCTCGGATAGCCCTCCATCCAAGCGCCTTCCATTGCTTTGTAAGAGGGCCCACCGTCCATCGAGGGGCTCTAAGATGCAATGTAGGGAGCTATGCCCCCACTATTTGCTGTATTGGCAATAAATGTTTCTACCATCACCACCTCCGCTGCCTCGTGCGGACAGAGGAGAAAGTAGAGAAGGAAGGAAGAAAAAAGGAGAAAGACTCGCGTCACAACAGCCGTCATCCGCCACCAAAGCGGGGTCGGGTACAATGACGGACAACAAAAGCTACAACTACCTGGGGCAAGCGAGCGCCCACCGCCAACTTACTCCACCCGTCCTAGGCGGGGGAAATTATACCGAAGCAGCGGGCGGTATCGAGGTGGTGAAGGGTGGCAGTTCCTGGAGGAGGAGGAAAACAACTTTATTCAGCCCTATAATATTTGGCGGTTATGGGACGTCTTCAGAGAGGAGGAGGAGGAGGAAACAACTTTATTTAACGCATTGCATTAAGCGTTAAGAATGTCCTGGGCCAGGCAGAGGTGTCTGCTTCTTGAATCCACAATAGTCTTTTCTGTCGACCTCGTCCACTTCTGCACGATGGTCGGTTGCCCACAGTATAGGGCTCCGCTGGCTACTGCCGCCCGTTGGGCTCGCTGTACCAGACCTTGCTGGTCTTCGCAGTGGTCGCTGGACAGCAGTCTCCCATTGCTCCGCACTCAGGTTTCGAATTTTGGGGACCACGTCTATGTTTTGACAGGCCCATGTGATGTGATATAGTGTTGGTTTTTCATCGCACCACGGACATCTGTCCGCATATATGGTAGGGTGGAATTTGCTTAGTAAGTGTAGGTTTGGGTATGCACCCGTCTGTAATTGTCTCCATATGACAGCTTCCTCTCTGGTGAAAGAACTGTGCGGTGGGGGATATCGCATTCTTCTTCCTCTATAGTTTTCTAGTATGGCCGAGTATGCCTTGGGTGCTGGCACAAGTTCCGCGAACTTATCGGATGCTCGGAGAAGTAGTGTATGTTCGAGATATCCTGTTGGCCTCTTGGTTCCCTGCCACCCCCATGTGTCCTGGTACCCACATAATTTTGTGCCTGGTCTTGTTTTCTTCGTGGTTTTTAATTTTGTCACTCGCTTCGAGGAGTATACGGAGCGCGTGACGACCAATCCTACCATTCGTGAAATTTCGACAGGCTGTTTGAGAGTCCGTGAGTATCGTTAGCGACCGCCCAGCTCTATAGCCCTCTGCCACCGCTAGATAACGGCTACTTCCTCGACCTCTGCTACTGTGCAGTGTCGGATAGAGGCGCTGGTCACTTCGCGTAGAGACGAATCAACTACCGTGGCCACTGCAATTTTGTTGTGTCCTCCTCTCGAGGATGCGTCTGCTTACACGGTCGTGTCTTGAGGAGCGTATGTTTTTTAATAAAATCGGCCCTTGCTTCTCTTCTTCCTTTGTTGTAGGTTAGGGTCCATGTTTCTCGGGATTGGAGCTACCTTGAGGGACTTGCGAAGTTCGTCGGGTATCGTTTCCGTCCTCAATATTTCTCGTGTAAATGCGACCTTACGCTCGCATCCGCTCACAGTATCCGAGTCTCTGTAAGGGCGCTATTTCAGTCGGTGTCAGCAGCAGCCTGAGGTTTTGCGACTCAAGCTGCGCCTCGCGTAGTTCTTCGAATGTGTTTTGCAATCCAAGCGCCATGAGCGTTTGTGTAGACTTGTTGCGCGGTAATCGGAGCGCTGTCTTATACGCTTTGCGTACCAGGGCATCCGCTTGTTGTATTTCACTCTTGATGAGGCAGTGATAGGGCAGGCTGTACATAATTCGGCTCACTACCAGGCTTCTAACTAGTTTTAGTGTGTCCTCTTCGTGCATGCCATGTCGCCTGTTGGTGATGCGGGTGATCATGCGTGTCACTTGTAGCGTTGTTGTTTTGAGCGTGGTAAAAGTGTCACTACTGCTTTGGTTCGATTGAACCCACATGCATAATATTCTTATCGTCTTTTCCGGGATGGGCATTCCTTCCAGGTAGATATTGAGATTCAGGTCCTCACTGGTTGGGACGGTCCGGTTTTTGTTTGCCTCTTCACACGTGAAGCAGTTCCGATTTCTCGGTCGAGCATGCGAATATTCTTTCTCCGAGGTATTTCTGTACACAGGAGGCCGCTTCCTGTAGTTTTTCTTCCATCTCCCCCAGGGAGCCGGTGTTCGTCCAGACTGTTATGTCGTCTGCATACATGGCGTGCCTGATGCCTTCGATCTTCTCTAGTTTTCGTGCTAGACCTATCATAGCTATATTGAAGAGGATAGGTGAGATGACTGATCCTTGGGGTGTTCCTTTGTTTGGCGCGAGAATTTTGTTCGATCGAAGGTCTCCCATGCCGATGGTGGCAGTTCTATCTGAGAGGAAGGCTTTGACGTACCCGTGGATTCTGCGTCCGCAGTCCAGGTCGTCTAGGCCTCTAAGGATCGCTTCGTGACTGACGTTATCAAATGCTCCCTTGATGTCGAGGGCCATTATGACATTTTCACCCGTTCGGGGTACGTTGCAGACAACATCTTCTTGTATTTGAAGCATCAGGTCCTGCGTTGAGAGTTTTGCTCTGAAGCCGAACATGGTATGGGGTACATGGTCAATATCTTCCATGAAATTTTGCAGTCTGAGCATCATCACACGCTTGTAAAGCTTGCCGAGGCACAACGTGAACGAGATGGGCCTGCGATTTCAAATTTGGAGCTGTTTGCCAGGTTTTGGAATCATAATTTTTTCGGCGTGTTTCCAGTCTTCGGGAACCGTCTCTGCCTCTCAGTGATTGTTTAGAATGATTACGAGCTCTTGTATGAGGTCGTCACTCCGGTTTCGGATTAGGGCGTTGTCGATTCTGTCGGCTCCTGCTGTTGTGTTTTTGGTCGTATTCTTTATGACCGCGAAAACTTCTTCCATAGTTATTGGGCGCCCGAGTCTCTAATTTCGGCTCCGCGATAGGTTCCTTGGTATCGTGAGGGGTTGTGATCACCGAAACATTTTTTTCGTGCCTTCCTTATAAGGTCGGTGTCCGAACCCGCGAAGGAGTTGAGAATCTGTGGATGCGTTTATTGTTTTCTGATTTTGTTTTGGTCGGATCTATTAGTGCTCTTAGGAAATTCCAGGTTCTGGCCGTACGCAAGGTTCCCTTAAGCGAGTCGCTGAATTGTTCCCAATTTTTTCTCGCTAGTTGCGCTGCGTAGTCTTCAGCATTTACCGTAACTTCTGCTATCTTTCGTTTCAGTTTCCTGTTGTGTTTTTGCTTCCGCCATCTTTTGGTGAGACTGCGTCTGGCTTCCCATAATCGCAAAAGGTGCCCGTCTACTTCGGGCGTTGTTGTTGTTCGTCTTACACTTTTTGTGCATTTGTCTTGCGTTTCTGTCAACATGCCGCTCCAGTCTTCTAGTGATTGGATTGCGCCTTCAGATTTTTTACAAGACCCGCGGAACGCGTTCCAGTCCGTGAGTTTTGCTTGTCCGATCCGGCATCTTACCCTTTCCGATGCTATTCGCGTCCGGAGGATAAAGTGATCGCTGCCTAGGTTTTCCATCATGTTTTCCCACTGTGACTCCTTGCTCTCCCTTACGAACGTGAGGTCCGG
>JAJIZL010034105.1:100009-127778 GCA_023969395.1 Amblyomma maculatum
TGCGCCGATGTGGCAGTGATTCGTTCCGCCATCGGACAACAATAAGTCCGCCTTGAGCGGCAACAGCCCATTATGTGGCCCTTTTTTTTTCTTGAACCAACATTTTGGTTCATGGCCCCTTTTCCCAAGCATTTCACCCCAGAAGAGCCGAGTATCAGGCCGGGGGAAATCTTGTACCCATTGGAAACCGGTGGGTGCCCGGCGGCACTGGGGATCGAACCCCGTACCTCCCGAATGCGAGGCGGATGCTCTACCACAAGGCCGCCTATACATAACTTACATTATTCTATAGCAATATTGAGAGAGTGGTAGGCATCGTATTTCCCTTAATAAATGGCATAAACGCAAGGCTGTACAGGCCTAGGCGCCTACATGTGGTCATAATGACCAGGTAGTCGAAAGATTCTAAGAATATGTAGAATCGGCAATGGGGAAAGTGAAAACTCTAGGGCGACTTCAATTCTAAGGTAGGCGAAAAGCAAGCTGGAGACGAGGCAGTGGGTGACTCTGACATTGGTTTTAGGAAATGTAGGGGAGAGGTTTTAGTTCAGTCTGCTGAGCGCATTAACTTAGGAATTATGAATACGTTTTTTATTACACAGAATAACCGGAAATGGATATGTAAAGGTGCTAACGGGGAGATTAAAAATGATATTGGCTTCATACTGTGCCCTAGCCGTGGCATTATACAGGATGTAGAGGTAATCAGAAAGGCGAGAGTCAGTGATCAACCGATAGTAAAAACTTGAATTCAAGCAAGAAGTGCATCAAAGAGTCTGCAGTGAGAAAGAAAGTAGAATTCAGGATCTCGCTACAGACAACGACAAGTATAACATGGATAAAATTCTACACACTCTAAAAAGGGCGGAAGACTTAAAGTGGTGAAGAGAACATTAAGCATCGGCAAATATCAGACCTATGCACTAAGGTGCAAGGCGCGAAATGCCATTACTAATAAGGACAAGATAATGATAGTAGCCTAGAAATTATATACCGTGCTATAGAATAGCGGAAGCAGTCAGGAGAATATTGCGATTGGTAGCTGTGAAGCTTGACAATACCAGTTGTTGGGCGAGTTGGTGTGCACGGTGATTCATAACTGCACGATAGACGGTACAACAGCGCGACAGGCGGAAGGGACTGCGCTCTGTGTTGTCGTCCGTTCTTCTAGGTCCCGTCTGTCGCGCTGTTGTTATGGACAGCTGTGAAGCACAGTCAGAACTTCCGTCAGTAACGAAGAACGAGATTGAGGAAGCTTTAGGAGCATATAAGGACAATGCAGTAGAGGAGGATAAAGCAACTACATCTTTATTAAAGGACGGGTGCATACCTCGACAGAAAAACTGGCTGCGCTGTATGCGCAATGTCTGCAGATATAGAAGGTACCGAAATCATGGAATGGAAGAATGCTGACATAAATTTAGTTCACAATAAAAGGGACATAAACGAGTTGAAACATTAGACACAAATCTGGTTCACTATCCGTTACGTACAATGTAGTTACTAAGGCAGTCGCCACTACTATTAGAGCAATCTTAGACTTCAATCAACGAAAGGATCAAGTATGTTTTCAGAAAGGGTGCTGTACTGTCGATAATATCCATAAGATCAACTAGGTGATAGCAAAATCCTCTGAATATAGCCAGCCCATATACATAGCACTCACTGATTATGGAAAGCGTTCGATTCTGTCGACACCTCGGCAGTCATGCAAGCATTGCGAAATCAGGCAGTGGATGAGCTGTATGTAAAAGTACTGGGATACGTCAAAAGCCGATGCACCGCAACAATAGTGCTGTATAAAGGAAGTAATGAAATTCCCATAATGAAATGTGAAAGGCAAGGAGGCACAATCTCTGAAGTACTGTTCACAGCCTGCTAAGACGAAGTACTTAGGGACTTCGAATGGGAGCAGTTAGAGATAAGTTGATGAAAAATACCCCAGTAATCTGCGATTTATACCCTAAAAGCGTTATTAATTGTTGGGCTACACTGTGATCACGTGATGTACGTGTCTTCGTACTGTGTGTCCTGTCCTTTTCCGTTAAACAAGATGAATTTTAAGAACATAAAGAAACGAGAACTACGCAGAACAAGTCACGAGAATCTTGAGGAGAGTAGAGCTCAAAAGCCACGGTCTCAAATAATGCAGTTTACTGAGCATGATCCAGGTTTACGCCATCAGCCACATATGCTACTCTACACCTTTCCTCAACATCAAGAAAGCGGAACCTAACGAAATAGGCGCCATAATTAGAAACATTGCTAAGCTAGCACAAGGTCTTCCCATATTCAATTCGAAGGAGAAGCTGGAAAAAATGGGGATACACAACACATGGTAAGAGCTAACTGAGGCGGTGCGCATCGCACAGCTAGAACGATTAAGTCAAACGTAGAGAGGGAGGACCATATTTGAATGGATTGGCCTCCAACCAGACCCTAGTTCATTCGACACAAAGAAACACCTGCTGGTACCATCTTTTGCCGAAAAACATGCACCCGAAACATAATAAAGAACGTAGAGAACATAGAGCAAATGCTATTGCAAAAATAATTAAACACAAGGCAGCCGAGACGTAGTCTATGTCGACGCATCATGCGGAACGTAAGGAGCGGCAGTCTTGGCGGTAGTAGATGGCAAAGGCGTACCCAAAATTGTCGCTCCGACACGCACTCATGCCACCAGCACGGCTGAATACCACCCGCATTTCGCGTACATCAGCAGGTCACGCACTGCTCTGTTTTCTACACATATCCCCAATATCACTCCCATCTAAAGGCACCACATTACCTCCTCCAATTTGCTCCAACATTTTGTTACCCCCCCTCCTTTCTAAAACATGAACCCAGAACGGGATGGGAAACGTAGAACAGCCAGGGCATTACATAGACAATATGGAGAAGACCCCAGTGTATCATATCTAGATGTGGCCACTTGTGCAAACACCCATCGTAAGGTACTAGCAGTTGCTAACAATCATTCCAAACTTCTTCTCTCTGCTTGCTCAATTCTCACCGATTCTACAACAGAGGTGAATGAGATTCTACAACAGAGGTGGAGGAGGCAGCAGCCTTTGGGCTAGCCATAACGTCCACCCCCGCTGAGAAAAAAATTGGATTCTAAAACCGCTATCCTAAACTTTGCCAATAGTGTATTGTCTCCCAACAGCCACCGCCTTTTATACTTTTGGCAACCCCGACAATTTATCGCTCTTATTTGCATACTCGCGCATACGGGCTTTCCGGTAATGAAGAGGCTCACTCCCTGACGGAGGTCTCACTTTCCAGGCTGGGGAGGAACAATCTTCCTCAGATGCTTTATTGATTCCGCTGGAATCAATAAAAAGTTCTGCTCTCTCTCTCTCTCTCCTCAGATGCTGGGGAATGCCTGCTGTCCTTTCGTGACATCCTTACCTAGCACCGCGAACATAAGAAGACTTACGCACCCCTGCCCGAATCTCACAATAACACAAGCTGCACATTGGCGCAAGCTACAATCGCGCACATCCCCATACCCCATCCATCTCGACTTCCGCTTTCCTGACCATCTTTCTTCTTCCCGCAAGCTCTGTGGCAAATCTGGCGACTTTCTACACACTTTACTCAGCTGCCCCTCATTCCTCCATCCTCCTTTACCAGAGGTGGCCCTAGATTACTGGGAGAATCTAGTCACCAGTACCTCCTATAAGGACCAGCGCAAAATCATTACATGCGCTCTCACTCGGATAGCCCTGCAAAGGCTTTGTTTTGCTTTTTAAGAGGAAGCTCCGTAAATGGTTCATTTGTTTATTTTATTTGGAGGGGGCTCTCACATACCATATAGGGGGCAATGTCCCCAGCCTCTGTAATACTGGAAGTAAATATTTCAACCACCACCATTAGCTGAAGAGGTTGCAATAGCGCTCGCTTGCATTGGCACGTCGGCAACAGTAGCTATTAGCGATAGCGAAACGGCTGCCTGGAATTTCTAAAAAGGAAGGGTTTCGGAGGAAGCCGAAATGATCCTCCTTGCTAACCCCATTAGTCGAACAATCGCCATCATATGGATACCTGCGCATGAATCTGCCCCTGGCAACGAATCTACATACTTGCTAGAACGAAATCTTTACCACCGGCCGGCAGTGGAATAGCCCGACTGCCGGGGAATAAAAGGTTGTGCCAAACCATACAATGAATTCACCCAGTTCTTCAAAAACATTCGACAGCTACCCACTCCCGGATCGGTCTCTGTCTAACGATGAGTCGCGCATTTAGAGGCGGTTACAAGGCGGAACTACATCTGCCCAATCTGCATTATCCCGCGCGACACAGATTGAGAGGAAGAAGCTTCGAAATGCAAAACTTGCGGAATGCACCGACTTCTCAGACACCGGCATGAACTTTAATAGTAGATAGGCCTGGGAGGTTTGGCTGCGGAGCAAAGCCCCTATCGATCAGCAGCAGGCCATCCGCCTGGCAGCTGAGGCCATGAACTCCTGTACCTCCACTAGTCCTTAGTCTACGACGTTTCTCCTGACTCGCCCCCCCCCCCCTCTGGCCTTCGTGTCAGGGGCATTAATAATAAGAATTTGATGGA
The DNA here is from genome assembly GCA_023969395.1 of Amblyomma maculatum. Lineage (NCBI taxonomy): Eukaryota > Metazoa > Arthropoda > Arachnida > Ixodida > Ixodidae > Amblyomma > Amblyomma maculatum. The sequence goes on from JAJIZL010034105.1 coordinate 104,586, forward strand.
GGCGAAAAGCAAGGCGCCCGTATGCTGGGCGACGTCAGTACCCGTTAAAGAACCCCAGGTGGTCGAAATTTCCGTAGTGCTCCACCACGACATCTCTCATAGCCTGAGTCGCTTTGGAAAGTTAAACCTCACAAAACCAAAATCAATAACAATAATAATTGATTCACAGGAAAGGAAAGGCGCAGTATCTGTCACACTTGTTCTGTGGACACTTAAACTGCGTCGTAAAGGGAACAAAATGATGGTGGGAGGTAAAGCGGAAAGAGAGAAAGAGGAGCCATAGTGGAGGGCTACGGAGTAATTTCGAGCACCTGGGGATCTTTAACGTGCGCTGACATCGCAGAGTGCACAGACGCCACAATTCGTTTCGCCTTCATTGAAACGAGCCGCCTGCGGTCAGGATCGAACCCGTAGGTCATAGCAGTTGCGCGTCTCACCACTGTGCCACTGCGGTAGGGCTCGTTTTCGAACGCTTTATCGAACACCGACTCATTCGTAACACCGAGAAATGTGTGTTTGGTGGGACAGCCTTCGCATTCCTTGGACATCTCGTCGCCACCAACGTATCCAACCGCATCCAAAGTCAAACCATTCGCGAATTTAATAATAGTTGGTTCACAGCAAGGGAAAGGTACAGAATCTGATTTAACTGATTTATTTGTAGGAAGGGAAAGGCGCGGTAACTGTCTCACTTGTTTTCTGTGGACACCTCAACCGTGCCGTAAGGGAAGAGGGGAATGTGGGAGTGAAAGTGGAAAGAGAGAAAGAGGAGCCGTAGTGGAGGGTTACGGCGTAATTTTGACCACCTGGGAATCTTTAACGTGCGCTGACACCGCACAGCCCACGGACGCCTCTTCTTTTCGCCTCCATTAAAACGCAGCCGCCGAGGACGGGTTCGAACCTGGGCACTGCGGACAGTAGTCGGGCGTCTTACCAATGCATCACCCCGGAGGGCCACTACGGCTCCTCTTTCACTCTTTCCACTTTCACTCCCAGCTTCCTCCCTTCTATTACGGCGTGGTTGAAGTGTCCACAGAAGACAAGTGAGACAGTTACCATGCCTTTTCCCTTGCTTTAAATCAATCAGTCAGCCGGCATATCTCGCCCTGACTGCCGGGCAATGGAATGCCCAGATTTCTCAGTAGCGGATTTCTCCCGCCCGGACTCAGTCCGGCAGATTCGTCGTTACGTTGGCCTCCTCAACTACTACACGCGTTTAATTCCTGGGTGCTCTCCTCTTCACACACTAGAAATTTTACTTCGGCTGGCCAACCCAAAGGCAACCACTCTCCTTAGAGCGATGCTGCCATGCAGCGTTCCTTGCCATCAAGGAGCGTCTTCTGTCAATCTCCCCTGATGGGGCTGGTACAGGTGGGTCACCGCCGCTTGCGATGGGGCTAGCCTGGCACCGAATTTTTATCCGTTGTAGGCCGTCATTGCACCCAACCAACACCGGTCTAGGACGACGGCTGTTGCGGCGCGCGTCTTTCGTTTCCTCTTCCTTTTCTTTATTTCTCTTCTGTCTGCCCGAGGCAGCGGAGGTGGCTCAGCTACAGAGCCAGTAGCAGGCCCGTGCATTTTTTTTCCTTCTTCCTACAGCTACACCAACAACTCTACTCGTTTGCCCGGCCCATGATGCACCCTCGAGCGTCACAGTCGATGCTTTTCGTCGTTATCTAAGTGTCTTCATCTCACATATCCTCGAGTCATCTAATTGGTGGAAACGCCGAAACCGGGTGTTGCCACTGCGGAACCGAAAGAGGTGTCAACGTCATGTTTTTTTGCGTTTCCATCAATCAGATGCCTCGAGGTCACGTGAGATAGCGACACGTTGATAAGGACGTAAGCGCTGAATTCGAGCCCTGCTTTGTTGGCGTCCTGCAGCAATTTCTCAACAATGAACGCCTTGCCAAGCGGAAATGCCAAAAAGCAGAGCACAATAATAATAGTAATAATAATAATAATAAATTCGTTGACAGCAACGGAAAAGCGCAGTATGTCACACTTGCTCAGTGGACACCTGACCGGTGCTGTAATTGAAGGGAGGAAGGTGGAAATTAAAGCAGAAAAAGAGAAATAGGAGGCCTATTGGATTCTACGGATTAGGATCGGCCACCTGGCGATGTTTAACGTGTACTGTCATCGCAGAAAACACGGACGTCTCTTTCGACGGCCCCATCGAAACGCAGCCGCCGGTGGTCGGTTCGAACTCGGGTACTACAGTCTTCGCGAAGTTTCAAAAACGCTTTAAGGTTATCCAATTCGCTCAAAACTGGCATCCATTCAGGTTTCTAACGTTGGGTATTATAGATGGCGATCAAGTTGCTGACGCTTTCAATAAAATACTCCCTTGCTGAGCGAGCATCCACGTCCGTGTGTCTCACAGCCATTCTCGTTTTCCATACACTGTGGAGGCAAAGCAACGTGAATACGTCATATGGCACAACCCCTTGATTATGGACCGGCAGGAAGCGTATACCACAGGGCGTAATTGGCAAGTCCTTTTTTTAGAGTCCTCTGCAAGATATCCCACACAAAGACTGAATGCCAGCAGTCAAAAAAAATTTTGTCTGTGGTTTCCGGCTTTTGGCAAATCAAGCAGTCCACCGATCATGGGACAGAACACCTTTTTCCCTCTACCATGGTTTAACAGGCACTTTACATCTGTGTAAGAGGAAAAAAAGAACTTTTTGATGAGACCGTACTGGCTTATTTGTAGTGCCTTTGGAACACTACAAGAAAAAGAAAGATTGCTGGAAAGCTGAATGGGAACGTGTCCAGTCGAAAACAACAAAGTGGGATGGTCTTCATTTATAAATGTTTGCGCATTCAACTCTATGCAATCTTTTCATTGTTGCGAAATACTGGTATGAGTTGCATGCATTGCCCATGTCAAGGGTTGGAGTCCAGAAACTTCACAGATTGCTAGCGGTTCTTGTCTGGGGTTTGGTTTGGGAGATAATAAGCCGTACAAATTTGCTTCGTTCGGTAAAAAGTAGAGGACTTGGATTGGCCCATTTGTTTTTACGACGATTAGTATTCAGGTTTATGTTCTTGCGTAACCAAACTGACTATTTTCTTCATACGGTTTTCCAAGTTAGACTCAGCCATGACTTACCTGTAGATTTGGTGTTCTCCAGCAGCATCAAACGCAGAAGACTCAGTGTTTTTTTTTTTTTTGCCCGAGGTTGTGGCTTCTTTTGGCATTTTAAAATTGAGATTCTCAATAGAGCACCTAAGGGCTGTAACCCAAGAGCAATTGTATAAGGACCTGCTTGATGTAATGATGTCATTGCCATTGTATCGACCATTACACTGTGGTGGTGAAAGTAAGAATGTCTTAAAAAGAGTTTAAAAAGATGCTGAGCCACGCCTGGGACTGTGAATAACGCTTCTTAATTCTCCTTCTATGGCGGAAGGATGCAAGTAGTGATCATGATAGGCCAGTCAGCGGCGTATTTCGAGCGAGCGTGTACTTAGCAGGAGCACCCACACCGGCCTCTCCTTTCATGTGAGAAGGCGACATTAGAATGAGCCTGCCATGACATTTGAATTAACAATCACCCCTATGCCACAGGCAGAAACTGCCAACTCGGTTCGCTCTTTTCATATGGAAGGTTGATATCAGAATCAGCCGCAAGAACGGTTTGAATTCTCGTTGTCCTACGACACGCAGGCACGCCCATATAGCTTGGTTGAAGCTTGACTTTATATGTGGACTGGTATCTTACGCTCTCACGTCGCACCCTTAAAGGATGAGCTTAAGTGTCCCCAATAATGTACCACCTTGCACGGATAAGGCGTGACTGGGGAAAAACGTAGCAGAGAAAAGAAGCTTCCGTCATTGCTTTTGCGATTCAATTAAGGTTAACCGGAGTTGAACCAAAGCCATTTTTTTTTCTTTTTTCTTTATTGCCAAATTCAAAACCATATTTTACACATAAAAATATTACGCGTCAAACACACAACGTGTGTTAAAAACCACGCGAGCTCGGGATGCGGGATTTAATAAAATTCAGGCCCCTTGCGTAGCAACACTTCCATTCTTCTGAGCCACTCAGGCACATGGTCTTGTGTCTTGAAAACATCAATAACGCTCCCAACGGCTTCTCCAAAATAATGCCGTATTTTCCTCGCATCAAATAAGTGCAAGATTCATCGTTACACTGCCACCCTTCTGGGAAATTTTCAGCCGGCGGATTCCCGTTTTAAAGCGAAAGCCTTTAATGCCTCATTGTTGTGAGCAGGAGCTGTCGGCAGAAGGTATTACATTTTCGAGCGAGATCCGGGAATCGACCCTCCATTCCTTGGATCCTCCGCCGGGCGCGCTTTCAACTGCACGAGCCCTCCCACGTTCCTTTTATCAATGCAGAAAAGGGCAATTTTAGCTCAAGCCAAAATCCTAATTTCACATTGCGATAGTGAGAAGTCACGACCTGCTTTGTTCTTGATGTTTCTACGACATAGGTTTTCAATATATAACTGGAATAATGAAGGCAATAGTGGACCACCCTCTCGAAGAAATGATTTAAGCGGAATAGGTTTGGTAAAGTTTTGATGAACAATCATTCTTGTAGTGGCCGCTTTATAGCAATGTTCAATGCCTTTAAGCAGGACATCACCAATGTTTGCACTCTCTAATATAGAAAACAAAAATCATGACGCTCCTTATCAAAAGCTTTTGCCAGATCATTCTTAATTAGGGCCACTTGATTGACCTCATCCGACACCGTTTCTAGCACAGAACGTGCAATATGGATATGGTTTTAAATACCATGGCCCTTGATCCCACACCCGGGTTCGAACCCGACCTCGGCGGCTGCGTTTCGATGGAGGCGAAACGAAGAGGCGTCCGTGTGCTGTGCGATGTCAGTGCACGTTAAAGATCCCCAGGTGGTCGAACTTACTCCGTAGCCCTCCACTACGGCTCCTCTTTCTCTCTTTCCACTTTCACTCCTATCTTCCTCCCTTCCCTAACGGCGCTGTTGCGGTGTCCACAGAGAAATAATTGAGACAGTTACCGCGCCTTTCCCTTCCTACAAATACCCCGCCGGGGTGGCGCAGTGGTTACGGCTCTCGGCTACTGTTCCCAAGAACGCGGGATCGAATCCCGGCCTCGGCAGCCGCTTTTCGATGGAGGCGAAAAGCAAGGCACCCATGTGCTGTGCGATGTCAGTGCACGTTAAAGAACCCCAGGTGGTCGAAATTTCCGGAGTCCTCCACTACGGCGTCTCTCAGCCTGAGTCGCTTTGGGACGTTAAACCCCACAAACCAACCAACCAACCCTTCCTACAAATAGATCAAGCTCTCTTCTCTTTGCACGAGGCAGCGGAGGTGGCTCAGCTACAGCGCCAGTAGCAGGCCCGTGCATTTTCTTTTCCTTCTTCTTAAAGCCACAACAAGAACACAACAGAGCGGTGAGAGAGAGCTGGTGAAGGGTGGCCGTTTCTGGCACTACGGGGCTGGAACGATAGGTCAACGCCGCTTGCGGCGGGGGCTAGCCAGCCACCGTATTGTATCTGTTGTAGGCCGTCATTGCACCCGCCACTGCTTCGGTGGTGCTGGTGGACGACGGCTGTCGTTGCGGCGCGCATCTTTCTCTCCCTCTTCTTTTTTCATTCTTCTCTTACTGTCTCTTCTGTCCGCACGAGGCAGCGTAGGTGGCTCAGCTACAGAGCCAGTAGCAAGCTAGTCCATTTTCTTTTCCTCCTTCCTACAGCCACAACAAGAACAAGAACAACAGAAAAAGTACTTCCTAAATGAAACGAAAGTTTAAGAGATCGCCAGCAAAAACTTGTGTTTTAGAACACAACGGCCAAACGACCGGCCCTTACTGAGAACTGAAAATGACATAGAAAACGGGACAATTCTAACTTTGTACCGTTCTCGTTTGTGCACAATGTGCATGTTCGCGCACAGTACATCCATGAACCCGACGGCTACACAGCGTTTTGGAATGGCAATCCCAACAGAAATTATGAAAGCTTCACCACTCTAAAAATGCTAGGACCTCCAAACTACGTTTTAGCCTCCAGATGTTTACCGCATGCCACCTGAACTCATTTCATTCACAAAAGGCCAGGCTTGAGGAACGTTCTTAATTATTGTTGTTAAGAACCTTATTTTTCTACCGGTGTAGAAGGCCCCTACTCTCCGCCCTCGGTATGGAGGCCTATGGGACGGAGGCCGGGGCCTCCGGGACTAAAGGCAGGCGAAGCGACAGTGTTTCTTCGTGGCTTCAGCCACCAGTCGGATAGCTTGCTGCTGGTTGGCGTGGTACTCGCTCAGCAGTAGTAGTTCCCAGGCTTCTCTACTATTTATGCTTTCCTTGGCGCCAGGGAAATCAAGGCATTGCCAGATTTTATGATCCAGAGTACCCCTTTCTCCGCAGAGTTCGCATTTTTCGTCCGCCTTTTCCGCCACTTGCATGTGGAAAAGCCAGACGGAACATGGAAAATTCCCAGCTTGCAGGCGCAGTCAAGCGACGGCCTGCTTGATATTTAGCGATCGGTCCGGTGGTGGTGGCAGGGACCTTCTGCTCAGTCTGTAGTGTTCTAAGATTTCCTTATACGTTGGCAGCCTCTCGTTCATCCCATCGCAATCAGGCGGCTCTACGGCTGCCCGGAAGTAGAGAGCTCGGGCAAGCTCGTGCGCCGCATCGTTGCCGGGGAGGGATTCGTGCGCAGGGGTACAAATAATTCGAATCTTTTAAGTTTTTCTTTCTTTAACGTTTTGGCTGCCTCCTTCAAGACCCTCCCTTTTCCAAAGTTCCAGGCAGCCGTTTTGCTGTCACTAATAACTATGCTGGCTTCCGTTCCAACGCAAGCGGGTGCTATCGCAACTTCTTCAGCCATGTCTACATTTCGGCTTGTAAAGGAAGTGGCGGCGGCAGGTACGCCGCGGCCATTGCCACGGCCAACAAATGGGCCGGGAATTCATCCTGAACACAAGTGAGGGCCCACTGCCTCTCGCTGACCACGCAAAACTCAACGGGGCGGTGTGTCGGGGTGTCAGCACCGACCACGAGTGAGAGACCTCGGCGACTTTTCGCAACAAACTGATCTGGCGCGACGGAGAAATCGCTTTCCTGTGCAAGCTCGGAAACACGTCTGTTGCGCTAGTCACCTTCGTGGGCCGGAAGGTGCCACGCTTCGTCCTTTACAACTCAATGGTCACGCCAGTGCGGGAGTACAAGCGCACAACCCCTGGTTGTTACCGGTGTGGAACCATGGACACCGGGTGGCCATCTGCCCTCGCCCGGTAGAAGAACGCTGCGGTCATTGCCGTCAAAACTTGGGGACGGTTGCCGATAGCATGGCGCCCTACGAGTGCAAGCTGGCCTGCATTGTCTGCGGGGAAGAACATCTCACGGACTCGCAGGCCTCCAAAGGAAAATTTCGAAGGCTTAAGCAAGCCCGGAGCCCCAAAGGGCCCCCAGCAGCCCGCCATCTTGAGTCGCAGGGCAAGGTGTCTGGAGGTGACCCCAGCTGCAAGGCTGACGGCACGCCGGCAAATCAGAAGCTACCTCCATCCTCGAAGAAGCCGTCATTGAGGACGTCACTGAAAAAGATTTCACAAGACTGGGGCGATCCGGTTATCCAGGTTGAGGACTTTTCGGAGCCCGAAATCAGTGAGTCATCAACCTCTGCAGCTTCAAAGAAGTCATCGAACAAGGTAGGCAGCTGGGCTGGGGTCTCCTCCTCTCCCGCCTCTCGCGCCCTTCCTCTCGCTCCCCGAAATCGTAGAGATGCGCCGCGAAATAGCAGCGCTTCGTGCACAGGTAGCTCAGCTAGCTGCAGAAAACATCATTTTATGCTCTTCACACGCAGTCCCACCTTCCCCGCCACCATCGCCAGCGGACCCAGTGGTGCGCCCTGCTGAACCCGAGCCTTTGTGCGAGGGCCCGCAGGAAAAGGCAATGGACAGCCGCATGAAGGCTCTAGAAAGCACTCTAGCTGAGTTGGTATGCCAGCTTTCAAACTTTCGTAAGGTCCTGAAGGAAATCACTCAGAAGGTGACCATTGCGGCCACCAGTAACATGAAAATATGGTAGAACGAGAATGGTTCGCGCCTGGGCCGGAGGCTTAAGTCAGCGAAGCAAGTTAAGCACACCACACAATTTATGCCCAAAATTCACCTGGATTAAATCGCCGAAGATTCTGCGGAGCCCCTCCCAGCTTTTCAAGGACTGGGAGACGTAGTTGCACAGCCTAATCCAGCTCAACTCCAAAATCAACATGGCAGTGGGATCTAAGCCATCCCGCAGCCCCCGAAAACACCAGGCTTTTTCCCTCATGCAATGGAACTGCCGCGGTTTTAAAAACCGTGAAAAGTGAGCTAACTTAAGATTATATCTCGAGACATTTGAGCACCCATCAGTATGATGATTATGACTTTTAATGGCGCAAGAGCGTCTCAGGCCAAAGAATACCGAGCAACAATCGGCAGTAATTGGCCTCCAAGAACCTGGGGCTGCGGCGAAGCTGTCGGGTTACAGCACTCTTCAACGGGATCCGTTAACCTATCTTCATGTCCCCAAAGGCTTTACTGCGCAGGAGGTCGATCTCGAACTTAATCTATCTTATTCGTATGTGACGGTGACAGTCCTCCCCCTGCGTCATACTGATTCACCCGTACACATCTTAAATATATACTGCTCCCCTAAACTTAAGAACATTACGTTCTCAGACATATTTAGCAAGGCGCTAAAGGTAGCAGGTTGTGATCCCCTTATGATTGTGGGTGATTTCAATGCCCCCAGTCGGTTATGGGGCTATCGCAAGGAAGAGTCCCGTGGCAGGAAGCTTACGGAACTAATCTCCACGCTAGGCATTACTCTTCATACTGACCCCGTCTATCCAACACGTGTGGGTAACTCCGTAATCAGGGACACCTGTCTCGATCTTACCCTCATCCGCAACCTAAGGCACGCAGACTAGATCAATACCGAGGACACCCTTGGCAGTGACCACTACATCAACAGAATCATTTACACTCGTCCCCTTTACCGCACCATAACACAGGTCCCTCCTGCCAGACTGAACGGCTTTCTGTAAATCCTTGACAGCCTCCAGTATGCCCTGAGACGACTATTCTGCCTGGACCCAGAGCCTCATCCAAGCACTACACAAACACGAGCAGCAAATACAACTCGCAGATAAGGTAGCTGATATGGACAACCATCTCCTTCATCTTTGGGAAGCGCGGCGCCGCCTAAGAGATGGCGCCGTCAGAAACATAACAAGAAACTCCGCTAGAGGATTCGCGATCTTACCCGAAAGGCGGCTGAATATGCTGCCCAGCTCGCCGACTCAAACTGGGTGGATCGCTGTAACTCTATTGCTCGACAAATGTCCAGTCGCAATACTTGAAGGCTATTCTGTAGCTTAATGGATCCCACTCAGACCCGCACAGAAACACAGAAACATCTGCAACGAGCAATTCATAATTTCAAGGGCAATACGGACCAACTTGCAGACTCTACGAGATCAGTATCTGTGTAAAGTTAAAGATACCCGTGGGCAGGAATATCTCCATTCAGGCAGAGATAATCCGGATATGGATCGTCCGTTCCATCTCCATGATTTGCGGGCAGCTCTTGCTAAAATGAAACGGGGTAGCGCTCCCAGCAGGAACAAGGTTACGGTCAAACTTTTCGCCAACCTTCCTGATCCGGCATATGAGTCCCTGCTAAAATATATGAATGCAGTCTGGAAAGAAGAAACACTCCTCCCCCTAGAATGAAAAAAGCGCTTGTCACCTTCATCCCTAAGCCGGGTAAGCCAATCAATACCGATCTCTTCCGACCTATCTCCCTAAGGTCTAGCGCAGCCAAGCTCATGAAGGTCATGGTTAGAGATCCTCTTTGAATATCTGGAGGCCCGAAATACTTTCGCAGACACGATTTTCGAATTCCGACCTCAGATTTCAGCACAGGACATTCTGCTTCAACTTAGCCACGAGGTATTCACGCCTGTCGAGCACCCTCGCAATGACAATGTGGTTCGTGCCTCGGATTTGAATGGTGTTTTCGACAACGTGAAGCATTGTGTCATCCTCGCTCACCTCAGCGAGACGCAGTGCGGACAAAACACGTTTAATTACATAAAACAGTTCTTAACAGACCGTGAAGCCTTTAGCCGCATTCAGGACAAGGAGCACGGTCCTTATACTATGGGTACGCGGGGCACGCCACAAGGCACAGGGCTGTCCCCACTACTTTTTAAGTTGGCAATGTTTCATCTCCCTGCCCACCTAGGTGAGGTTCAAGGTATACAGCATGGGCTGTATGCCGACGACATAATCATTTGGGCTACAGAGGGAAACACTGGAAAACTGGAGGACTTCCTGCAAACAGCGGCGGGCATAGTGGATCGCTATGCTACGTACTGTGGTCTCCAGTGCTCTCCTAAAAAATCAGAATTCGTGCATCTACGTCCCACGCCGAGATGCAAGACACTATTACTCCTATCTCTGGCTAGTGGACCTATACGCGAAGCCACAGAAATTAGTCATCGGACTCTTTATTCTTCAAAGTCGTCGCGCTGATACAATACTAGCCAAGCATCGCAAGTTTGACGGCCAAGTGGGCCGCATGGTCCACCGCGTCTCCAACAAGCGTGGGGGCCTCAGAAGCAGGGATGCGATGCGACTCCACTATCGTCGAATTTTTTTTTAAACTCCACACCTACATTTGCGCAAGCATGATGAAGACGTCCTGGATGTCACTCTCCGCAAGATGATCAAGAGGGCGCTCGACCTCCCGATCTCTACCTCCAATGCGAGGCTCCTTGCATTAGGGATGGTGAACACCTATCGGGAGCTACGCGAGGCGCACCTCACTAATTAATATACGCGTCTTGCCCAAACCCTGTCCGGTCATTGTCTTCTGGACCGGCTACATATACAACACAACCATCACACTGAGGAAAGGATACGAGTGCCAGAGCTATGGAGAGGCGCCGTTCGTGTTCGACCTCTTCCTACCAAAATGGACAGAGAAGACCACAATGGACGGCGTCAAGCTCGGGAAAATGCCCTGCACCGCCATTATGGCTCTAAACACTAAGTTTTCTATGCGGATGTTGCAGGCCCGCACCATTCCAGGGGAGGTTGGTACGCGGCTGCAGTCGTTCACGAGGAAAGACAGGTGGATGGCCTCATTTTTAAGGCCAACAGCGCAACCCACGAGGAGGAGGTAGTAATCGCCCTGGCTGCCTCCCACCCTCAATCTAAATTCATCCTAGCCGACTTGCGAGGGGCCTGTCGGAATTATGAGCTAGGCTGGATAACGCCTACAGCAAAAAGACTCCTTCGGAGAGCAGCTCGGGATCAGGATCCCCAGACCCGATTTCTCATTTGAACTCCAGGCCAGCAGGGCCTACCAGGGAATGAGGCCGCCAACTCGGCCGCCCGCGCACTGACTAACCGGGCCTCCGGCGTAGACCATACCGATCTTGACCAGGACACTTTTCCTCTCTTAACTTTTCAAGAAAACTGTGCCTATTACCAGGACTCGCGCCGTCATTACCCGGCTCATCTCAAGGGGCTAGGGAAAGCGGGCGAAAGAATACTTCTTAGGCATTTTACTAGTACTCTACTGTGCCCGGCAGTACTCAAACATTTCGACCCTTCCTTTTCTGGCCTCTGCCCTTTCTGTGGAGAGGTGGCTGACACCTTTCACATGGTCTGGGCATGCCAGCTAAAACCTTCTCTTTTACCCATACCCCTTCCCCTACCCGAGAGGACTGGGAGGCGGCCCTACTCGGCTGCCTGGATCTAGCGGCACAGCAAGCGCTGGTCCAACGAGCTCGTGTGGCGGCCCAGAACAATGGAGTCCAGGAATAAGAGACTCCACCTAGTATTGTAAGGGCAGCGGCTCACTAGGGGTGGCTCTCGAAGCAACCTCTCCTTTTGTAATAAATGTTTCCACCCCCACCACTTTGTCGCTTCTTCCTTTATCTTACTGCAGTCCAACCCAGCTGAGGTTGGCTCTGCCCGTGCTGGTTCTGCTCAATTTTTCTAGTTACCCCATACGCACAGCCTCCACTGGTTCAGTCCAATTGTTGTGCACCCCCATTTCCAGTGCCCGTTCCTACGTCATATTTCACAGGTTTACCAACTATGCAACAAGCCGCCAGGTGTACACATTGTGTGCTATCGTAGCTTTCAAAATACTTGTAACAACAAACTCTGTATGTTGGTAACAAGCATAAACCTTGTTAAGATTACTTTTAGCAGTCATCGATGACATCAGCAGCCGCTCTAGCCAAACTAAACTTTTGTTGGAGTTACTATAAGCATTCACTTGCTTAACGGAAAAGGCCCCTTACTTGCAACGTCAAGCCATAGTCAATAGTTCTCTTAGCGTAGCGCACTTTTCAAGTCCAAGGCCGTTTCCTTCGAAGCCGTGTAGTGAAGTTGTCGAAGCATCAGTGAAAGTCCTAAATCCTCGCTGGGCGGAGAGCAATGCATGGCTTATCCTTCGTACCTTCGAGAGAGTTTGAACAGGGATGCACTGCAAGGCACAACGAGCCGCACAGCGTATGTCTAGTGCAACCCTCTCTGGATTGTAGCTTTTGACAAAGGGTGTAAACATTTGATATTTGTCTCCTGAACATAGGTGTTTTCTTGTGTCGTACTTAGCCTCTATGCAACTGTCGAATCACTGTGCGATTTATGGAGGACTGGCTTTTCCTTAACATGACAACGTAGATACGGATGTTTCGTGTACTTCAGAATATTGTTAGCAAATTTTGCTCTTCGCATTTTTATCATAATAGAAACAGGTCTTTATTGAGTGTTTGGTAAGTGTAAATGCATTTTTAAAGGCAAAGAGCAGAACATGACTGAAAACCATTCTTTCTATCCGTGTCCGATAGCACTGCATGCATGTAAAATCGTTGTAAAACGTCAGGAGCCAAGGGGCGTGCTTCAGAGCCGTAAAGGTAGGCTTCTGTAGCATTCATGGAACTCTTCCCTCTTGGAGGACAAGATGAAATTATTTACCGTCACAGCATTCGGAAAACTCTGAATGCGTTATGAGTCCTACTGTGTGAATACGTAGCACGCCTTCTCTGCTCTACACTTTTGACAAAAGCCGTGCGTCCACCATTTTAACCGAGCGCCCCTCTCTTAGAGATGTGAAGCCGGTTTCAATGGCTTTTTTCCGTCCTGAGCAGATTACCACATGCACCTATCTTAACATGCATATGTTTACCTTCGATTCCCAAAAGCAGTTATCTGGCTTCATTAAGGCAAGTGCCCCTAGCTGCTCCACCATAAATATACTTATGGATGTTATATTTCCGCAGCAGCACACAGCCTAGCACAGTGTTAACGATCCCGCAGCAAACCGCGCCACGCCCACGTTACAGCTGACCTCCAGAATACCGCGTCCCTTGTGTGAAACGCAGTTTTCATACAAAACATGTATACGCCATGCGTCAAGCCTACTGAATAAGGCGCTTGAATAGCTATGAAGATCTGATCACCTTTCCTGTCAACTGCGCGCTGGCCAGTCATGCACTTTGATTTCTTCATCACAGGCTAGAGTAGCTTTGGCAACCATCATCTGTATATTCTAAATCATGCTCGCAGGTACAAGCCTCCTTTGTTCCTTTCCCATAACGAAGCGTACTTTTCTAGCAATGTTCCTATCTTAGCTTGCTTGCAGACATCAGCATGCCACGTGTTCTACTCACGAAATCTTGCTTCGGCACTTTTCGCTACAACCAACATCACTTCATTCAACGAGCGTAATTTTAGCTAACCCGGAGGCCTTTGGGGATTTTACTGCTCACGTAACAACATGCCGAAAAGGCTCGGTTGCTGCATAGATCTTTCGTCCTATGCAACAGATCGAAACAAAGAAAGCGCCCATCTCCAGTAATTATTTCAAACGGGACCTCCTTATGCCCTCCTTTATTCCTCATAGATCAGGTAATCAAACGCGCGACTGAAGTCTGGAGCTTGCAAGTAACGAGTCTGAAGAGAGGAAAATAAAATAGTGAAGAATCAAACGATAATTTTAATCTCTTCCACGAAAACGTTTCTTCGACACCAGTAACATCTCTACGCGAGAAGCATTTTTTTGTAATATTGGGTTAGAACTTTCTTTTTTGTTGTGTCTTAGAATAGTGGCATTACGGCGGCGAGGGCCTGAAAGCAGAAAGAGGGTTAAATAACGTTTAAACAGAACCGCCCACTTTATATGCATGAAATAACAGTGGTAACGAATCCCATCTGTAGCTACTATTACCGATTCTCATTCGCCAACATGCAGCTTGCAACTGGCTAAAAACCTCTTACTTTCTGCCTCTATTATCTCACATACATTCGCTAGCGTAGATTCGCAAGGCTTCACTGTATAGTTTTTAGAGTACGCGAGGCTATCCGGAGTAGACATACAGCACCTTTTTCTCCAAGACATACCAACTGTTGCGTTCTACCGGCCACAGACTCGCAGCTACGCGATGATAACCAGGCAGATTCGCAGAGGGAAAAGATGACGCTTTATATCCGGCTCTGAAATATATAGAGAAAAAAAGAAAGGAGGGGAAGAAAGACGGCCTTGTCAACCCCAGAGCAATGGTCTTGCAGAACGGGCAGTAAGAACAATCAAGGAGAGCTTGAAGAAAATTCCGGGCGTGGAGTTGACAACTGCTCAGACGAGAATTCTTTGCAACTACGGAAATTCGCCATGAGCTTCAGGCTCTCCGAAATTCTTCTGGGACACCGTTTGCGTACACAACTAGATATGTGTTTTTCTCCCAGGAACTACGATATGCCCAAGCAGAGACTGATTCGGCCTGTTGGTACCTGACCCCGGGAGACGCCGTCTATGTGCGCAACTACGGCGTAGGAGAAAATTTTACACCAGGCAAAGTGAAATCGACGAGTGGTGCCCGTCTAGTCACTGCTGCTACTGAGGATGGAGTCGTTCGATGTCATGTCGACCAAATCCAAAAACGCTCATCAGACACCGACGGAAGCAGAAAAGTATCAAGTCCAGCAGAATCGCCTCCTACGACCTTAGGGGCCCCGAAAGACGAGGCTCACGACCTTCCAGAAGGGCCTCTTCCTGAGCTACGCCGGTCTACAAGAACGAGAAAGCCAGTGCAGCACTACGGCTATTAGAGAAGGGAAATGCTGCAGACAACAATGCTGCAGATAACCAGCGCATGCGGCGTTGATCCCTCTTCATTTTTAATTTTCATTTTATTACCTTAAAGACCCCTCACGGGGTCTTTCCCTCGCATCCCTCGCATCGCATCCCTTAAAGACCCCTCACGGGGTCTTTAACCGTGTCTGTCACCACAACCGGCAAAACGAGCAACAGGATTATACCCCCTATGAAAATTGGTGTTTAGATTGCTAGCAGACGAACGATAAAGGGCAGGTGATGTCGACGATATGCTGGGGAAGGCCGTTCCAATTTTTAGCTGTACGTGAGAAGAAGGAGGCTAAATAAGTAACAGTTCGAGCACGTGGGCGGGAAATGTAAGATGCTGGTGTGATGTAGGGGGCTCTCTATTCGAAATAGGCTTGAACCTTGACAAGGTACAGCTACCACTTATCTTTTTCGTCTTCAAATTTCGATAGCCTGTGTGCCATGGCTGATCTTAGGCGATGGGTTCCTTCTGCTTGGCTGTAGTGCTAGGGCGTATTGCTGGCTTACTTGCTGCAGCAGAATCCTTGTCGCCACTGTTGCGTTCTACCAGCCACAGGCCGGCAGTTAGGCGATGATAACCAGGCAGATTTGCAGAGCAAAAAGACGATGCTTTATTTCCGGCTCGGAAATATATAGAGAAGAAAGGAAAGGAGAGGAAGAAGGAAAGAGGGACCATCGACGCATGCGCTGGTTATCTGCGGCATTGTTGTCTGCAGCACCAACATAGCAGCGTGGCCTAGTATTCGCGCGCCAGACTCGATGTGCAAGGTCCAGGATTATTTTATTCTACTACCCTCCAATCACTGAGGAGCTTCTTTAGTTGACAGTTCCTGCTATCTCGCCATTGCGATGAGTTCTCTTGATGTCAGTCAGCCCGCCGACCAATCACTGCCAGTAATTGTCGTCTGCACTGTACCCCGTCCCACATGCATGTTCTTGATCCTTCTTTCAAGACGCCGACTGCAGGGTTTTCTGCAGGACGGGAACCTTAGCTGCTGTCCCGCTATTAAAATCATATCTCGTTATTCAGTTACATCTCGCACGCCTACTATCTGAAACAGCTAGGCACATACTAAAATTAATTCCACCAGGCGCCTCAATTATGGGCAATACATTGCCGATGGCTGGGTAATATTGGCCATTATATATCGTTGTCTATACAATAATGGCAAGCAATTCTATACAAAAGGTCATTCTTGCCATTGATAGCCCATGAATGCCAATCATGGGGGAACATGTAAATCACAGGTCCAAGACTGGTCGATGTTACTGTATGGCTGTACCATTATTTGCAGCGCATTGGCAACGACGGCCCACTGGTGCACCAGACGTCGCCAATCAATTTCCAATATCGGGTCGGTCGCATGTGCTACCTTGGATGGGTTGGTTAAAGCGGGGCATTATATATGGGTCAGGAGCTAATGCTAATGCTAATTAGCATTAATTGTCTCTCTCAATATTTGGTTCAGCTGCATTGAACTCTTGTAGTTTTCATCTGTAGTAGGCCGTCATTGCACTCAGCACCGCTAGGGTGGTGAACAACGGCTATTGCGGCGCGCATCTTCCCAAGCAGCACATCAGCATTAGTGCAACAGTGGTTCATCACTGGAAAAGAATGGCATCAATATGGGATTGATAGTGGCATTTGGGCTTTTTACTACATTCTCCATTCTTGGTCCAACTTTTGTTCAATACTGGTCCAGTGTTCAACCAAGCTGGAGCCACCAATGTAGGCATGATATTAGACTTTCCGCTCATGCGCCATGATTCTTGCCAATATTCTCCAACATTATACCATTATGGTATTAACCATAGTTGTTTATTGCCAGCTATTCCAGTGATGAGCTATTGTTAATGCCTATATCATACCAATGGTTAGCCATTTCAGGTGCACCGGCTACTCCATTCATGCCGCATATTGTCGATACCATATTTATCCGATTGTTCATGTGTACACTGGCTACTCCATTCATGTCCCATTGATGATGCCAAATATACACATTGTGTGGCACTGCCTGTGCAGGCCATAAAATGCAGGCTATTCCATTCAAGTCATATTCGTGACAGGACATCGAACTTGATGGGACAATAATGGCCTTTCAAATATGAGTGGTCATAATAATGCAAATTGCCGCTCATGAGCAACCAGTAGATATTCAGAAAACAAGGGGAGGGTTAACAAAAAGATATTGTTTATTGCAGTTGTTATTAGCCGGCAGTTACTAGCCAGCGCTGAGGGCACACACAGCCGCAGCTGGCAGGACAGTGGCAGGCAGAGTGGCAGCAGGCGCGTGCAGGGCAGTGGCAGGGTTGGGCAGGGCGGGTTCTCGGGAAGTGGAAGGGACCAGGAAGCTGGAGGGCGCACTCATAGGCACAGCGCAGGGGGCCGACCCTGCAATTGATTCACAGGTGTCATGCTTGGTTCGCCAGGGAACATTTCACCATAACGCCTTTTTCTTGCACCACCTCTGCCACAGGAACCAGGCAGCCGCCTGCGAATAAATGCGTGTGCCTCCGAAATGTCCCCCTCCCCAACGTTTTCGCAAATGGCACCTGCACAACAACAATGAGGAAACAAAATTTACAACACTATTGTCAGGCACATAAAATCGGGCGCATTATTTTAGAAAGATGTAGAAAATTGCAGGATTCATGTACCGAAATTCATGGCCAACGAGAAGCGCTATACTGATAGGTTCCAGATTAGTTTCACCTGCCTTGGGTTTGCTAGGATGAAAGACGCACATACATTGCATAGCATGTGCCCTGTCGCATTTTCATCGCCTTCATAGCAATACAGCTGAGACGGCCAGTGTTTTGTCCCACATTAGGAATCAGTGCTTGATTGCCGGCTGTTTCCACATATGACCAGCGCTAGTTTTTTGCCACTGCTACGTTTTCCATGCTGTGCAAACAGTTTATACTAAATTGTGTTACCAATAAAATGTTCGGGGACCATTTGCATTTTTTTGAAATGGCTAGATACAGCATACGCAAGCGATCTAACCCCACGACTGCTGCACTGGCCGCTGGTTAGCTTATAAACGCTTTCCGCTGATTTTGTGGATAGCTCGCTTAAACGGGTGAATACCGTTTTGCACACACGCCGAAATCCCTAGCTCTGTCTGCATACTTGTCACGGATAAGCGTTTATTTACAGCTCTTCAGTGCTGAAGTGTGAACACGGAAATCTAGTCACTCGATCATTAGAATTTATTATAATTCTGCTGAAGTCCATAAAACACACTGCAGCTATTGAAGCCAATGCTTATCGCTCCACTGCCAGTCTGCTGAGGACGGCTGCGACAAGGCGCGTACGCTCGAACAATATTCGCTCATTGCGTCATCGCTAGCCGAAAATACCTATAGCTGTGAAAGTTCCAAGCGGCAAGTCTATGGTTGGCCCGCGCTAGAACTCATTGGGCCGACCTAGGCCACCCACCTCAGGCCGACGTCGGGATTTTACAATGGCCTAGAACGGCGATTATTAGGAATCGACCTCAGGCCGATGCGTATGGCCAACTTGATCAGCCTACTGCCACGCTAGAGTCATGCATGGGCCATGGCTTGCCGACTTTGCAGCGTACTGCTGCGCTAGGGTCATGCATGGGCCATGGCTTACCCGCATATGGACCAACCACTCCGGCGGTACATGCTGACCGGTGGTTTATCAATGAATGATTAGTGGTGCACTCATCCACGGCCTATGGCTTACCCATTAAAACGTCTGCAGTTCGATTGTGCATGGACGTTAGCACTGCGGCAGTATTTTTAGATGGGCATTGCTCCTCCTCCGGATTTGCTGATGACATTGCCTTGCTAAGCAACTCGGGTGATGAACTGCAAATAATGACTGGTGACCTAGACAAGAAAAGTCGAAAAGTAGGCTTCAAAATCAATATGCAGAAGACTAAGCTAATGTACAACAGCCTCGGAAAGGGACAGCAGTTTACATTAGGTAGCGAAGTACTGGAAGTAGTAGGCGAATATATCTACTTAGGACAGGCAATAACCGCAGATCCGGAGCATGAAAAGGAAATAACAAGAAGAATAAGATTGGGATGGAGCGCATTTGGCAAGCACTCGCAGATTATGACTAGCAGCTTGCCGGTATCGCTAAAGAGGAAAGTATATAACAGAGTCATCTTACCTGTACTCACCTATGGGGCTGAAACGTGGAGGCTAACCAAGAGAGTTCTACTTAAGTTGAGGACAACCCAGAGGGCTATGGAACGAAAAATGGTAGGGGTAACATTAAGAGATAGGAAGTGTGCAGAGTGGGTCAGAGAAATAACTCCGGTTACCGACATACTAGTGGAAATTAAGAAGAAGAAATGGGCATGGGCAGGACATGTAGTGCAAAGAGAGGATACCCGATGGTCGCTTAGGGTAACAAACTAGATTCCAAGGGAAGGAAAGTGTAGCAGGGGGCCGCAGAAAGCTAGGTGGGCGGATGAGGTTAAGAAGTTCGCAGGGGTCAAGTGGATGCAGCTAGCACAGAACCGGGTTAAGGGGAGAAATATGGGAGAGGCATTCTCCCTGCAGTGGGTATAGTCAGGCTGATGATGATGATGATATTCTCCTCCAAGCGGGCTCTAACTTTGTGGCATCAGCAATGTTGTTCTCCGGGCAGGTGAAAAGCACCCCATACGCATGTAGCTTTTTAAAAACGCCTGCGCATCGACAACTGTAGGTTTAAACAGCACTTTTTATTGGTTTTTCTTAAATATTCGAAACAGGCTCACAGCCCTCCGAACAAAAGTGGCACTTACAGCTTACTAAGTTTGTGAGGCTTCGCAGCACTTTATTCTGGCTTTCAACTTCTAGGCTGAGTTGAAGATGTCACATTTCCCTGCTCGTTGTGCCCGCTGTCCCATTACTTCACTGTTACGAGCCATCACTTGATTGCTGCCGCGGTCGTCCTGGAGAGGACGTCACTCAGGTACTTGCTGCCTCTCCTCAGGCATCCTAGATAATATACGAAAGAACATACCAGCCTTCATTCCGTACTTATATGAATTTTCTAGCCGGTTAAAGTAATAAAAAGCTGTCACTCAAGCAATTATAAGGACCTTCAGTGGGATCAGTGGTGATTTTGTCATCGGATGGTATCTGAAGTCAATTTAAATATAAGGTGCACCACTTTTACACATATATTTCTTGTACAAACAAATTTGATCCAAGGGATAAAAAACATTTCGGAGGCAGGCAAAGGAAACCAGATACATATTGCTAGAAGCTATCTTGAAAGCCACAGAAAAGGTTTTGTTTGGAATTCTTAATTGACATTATTCACCCAAATTACTGAATAATGAATTACACAATTAATGATGTTGCTACTTTTAAGAGTACCTGCACAAACCACGTTTCATTATTTGCGAAAAGAGCCCTCACGTTTACATTTTGTTCTCCAGATACAATAGGAAACCCTGAAAATACAAAAATCAGATTCCCCGATAATACAATTGCGGACTTCGCTTGGCTCGACAGCCTGTGTAGCGTTAGACCTATAAATTGCCTATGGTTTCTTTGTCCGCGCCAGCACGTTCGTTCAAAAAGACTGTATTTGTATTTTACAGCCGAAAAATACTGTTCGACTCATTTATATCCTTACCACTTTGTAGTCATTATCAGCAATGCAAAATTCGCCGCGCTCACTGTAACTCGCGGCTTCATGTGCGCCAAAGGGCCGACGCGAAGCAACCATCGCCAGCATATCACCCTTACTCATGCATGGGGCCAGCCATCATTTCGGCAGGTTGTTTCGTCCGCTCAAAATTATGTTGAGAGCAGCACAATTGAGGTGCGAGAATGGGCTGGTAACGGTTTCGGTATCTACATAATCCGGAATTTCTCTGCAGATGGAAAAAAGGTACACATGATGTTTCTAACTGGAAATATTGAAACAGGGATTTCCGAACGTGCTCACTGCCTCTAAGTCCTATATACTGTCGAATGTGAATATTTAGTACTTGGAGCGAATAACCTCACTTCCCTACGTACAAAATAAAAATTTACTGCGCTGTCCTAAGTGGCTGCCAGCATGCGCCACCGGTTTCCATCACCTGTTTCTAATGGTTTATTTCTAACCCTTGGTTCAAGCTATCGGGCACAGCAGGTGTAATGTAGCTTGAATAAGACCGGCAAGAGATCATATATATGGGTAGATTTGTAAGCTTTACAGATTTCACTTACAAATACTGCGAGAATCGCGTCACTGCGACCTTTCTTTAAAATTGACACGTAACAGCGCTATATTCGTGGCTAAAATAAGGTACTCAGAGTCTTAATTCAGATTAGCAAGTGCAGCTGTAACAGAAAGTGAGGGCTGGCGACACCAAAGGTGTGCCTAGCTTTCAAATTTTTTTAGATGGCACAACCGTTCGAAATATAGAATTTTAAAAATAAGCCCTTGATATTGGCTTTCCCACAGTGTATGTGGGTGCCTTAGATAAAAAAAAACATAATTGAGGTCCCATGACCATCTTTCGTTTCCAATGAAATTTTATATGTGGTGGGCAGAATATCTAGACACAAAGGAATTAACCTCAGTTTAGCAAGATATGGCGCAGTTTCCTCGAAAAAAAATTCTACGGTATTTCTCTAGAGGCAGAAAATGCTCCTTTTCCCATTTCAAAATGTTGCAAGTTTGGATACCGTGATTTTGTCATCTACTATTTTTTACTCACTAAATATATCCAGGTTTTAGATTTACAAACACTATTAGAAACCTATTTTGTTTTTGCAGTTGATTTATTAAAAAATCGCAAACTTTGCTTCAGGAGCGATGCGCTGCAAAAATATTCATTTTTAACCTTATATACTGGCATATGACGCCTTAGGTTGGTTGCACTAAATATGTTTTCACTTCCTAACACAAGTTCTTAATTCCAGGCAATATCTGGAGCTCCAGACCACTAGGTGTGTACTCCAAAACGCATCACAGTTGCTAAAAATTCGAAAACTGCAGTAAAGGGCAAATTTGCTGCAATTAAAAAAAGGTCGCCTTCGACTTTCATTGAAATCCCTCTCAAAAATCTTCATTACCTCCAAAATATCATGGACTAAAAAGGGTTGGGTTATACTGTTTAAAAATATAACATTAAATATTAAACCGAGTGCTTGTGCTGATAATGGTATAATTTAGCCTGCATTCCTGCAAGATCCAATATTATCTTGGCACAGAAACTTTCTGTACTATATCTAGGTACCATTCTTTATTTCTGGAAAAATTTGAAGCTCAGGATTTGTGCGTTTTTCTGCATAATATTTTGAAATTGGACAAAAGTAAGAACATGGTAAAATAAGGAAAACTGGTTAGAATTGAAGAAACTGCCGCAACATCAATTTTTATCGTAATCTCTGGAAACAATGCAAAGTTCTCCGTTTATATGAGTCAGTAAATATATTGAATTCTGCAAAATGTAATATTAGAAATATAAAAATGCCTGTTTTTTTTATAGATGTGCTTATATCCCAGGTAGCACATGCGACCGGCCCGATATTGGAAATTGATAAGCGACGTCTCGTCCACCAGTGGCCCGGCGTTGCCAATGCGCTACCAATATTGGTACAGCCATGCGATAACATTGACCACTCTTGGACCAGTGATATACATGCTTCCTCCCATGATTGGCATTCATGGGCTCTGAGCGGGCAATAACGACCTTGCGTATAGAATTGCTTGCCAACATTGTATACACAATGGTATATGATGACCAATATTACCCTGCCATCGGCAATGTCTTGCCCATAATTTGTGAATCATGGCATACATTGGTCAATATCCTCCCACCAATCGTCTTGGCTTCCCAGCATTGTATATCTGCAATTAAAGTTGTCGATGTTGCCTGACGAAGTGTAATGGCTTGCCAAAATGCCATAGATCTTTATGTAGGTTAATCAATATTTTTTGCCATCATTGATGGCCTGTCACCTTCAAAAATTTACTGCCATACGATGGTCAATATTTTTCTACTAGTTGAGATGCTTTCCCAATATTGTATCCATCATGAGTTATA
>JAJIZL010034110.1:3096-69400 GCA_023969395.1 Amblyomma maculatum
AGAAACACGCGTGCCATTTTCCACACGCGAGGAAAGGCAGCATTTTTAAACAGTTATTAAATATGGCAGTCAGTACTGGTACAAATATATAACTAAAGGCTTTTATTATGGCGGCTGGAATGTCATCAGGTCCAGGAGACAAAGATGGTCTCAGACGCTTAAGACTCTCAGTTATCAGCTCCTCGTCAAAGAGAACGGAATGAGTGCACCAGGTGGGAGGCAAACGGAATCACAGTGTGGATGTTTGAAAACGGAGGAAAAATGTTGGGCAAAACTGTCGTCAACATCCCGAATTTCCGACCCCTGAGAGTCAACTAAGCCGATACCCAAATCTGATTTAATGGAACGCTTTCGAACGTAACGCCAGAACTGACTAGGACAATTAGTGGCACTCCTCTCTAAAGACTCAAGTTAGGAGTCGTAGTCCCGCTTGTATAAGCGTTTGCAAAGAGAACATAAGTGGCGAAACTCATCTGCCCAATTGTGAAACCCACGGCGTTTCGCTTTACGATGGGCCCGTTCCTCAAGTTTTAATGCCGCCGTTATTAGTTCCCTTGAAAAACATGAAGGGAACTTCCTACGCGTAGGAGTATGCAAAGATATGTACCGACGCATAATATCAAGAACTATTTCTGTGAAGCGACTGACTTGTCCGTCTGAATCATTAATGTCATTTAAAAGGGACCAGTCGACGGAAGAGAAGAAAGTGAAAAGACCGACATAATCACCACATGCATACGCGAAACGGGGCGAATTCCTCACCCGATCTGAATTAGTAGATGGTGAGGCAGAGACAGCAGTAGTAACTAGAAGTGGAGGGTGAAATTTGTCACAGCGAGTCAGCGTTATGTCTGAACTCGAGACTCGAACACTTTCAAAATTCGATAGACAGATGTCAACAATATTACCACAGCAGTTTTCAACGAAATTGTGTTGCTGCAAAGAGTTAAAGGTTATAAACTCAAGTAGAGTGTTACACTTACTTAATATGTAAGTAATAATAATAATAATAATTGGTTTACAGGAAAGGAAATTCAAAGTATCTGTCGCGCACATCTTCCCGGTTAGACCTCGTGAAATAGTGCACTCGCATTAAAGCAGCGTCCTCTAAAGAATACCGTTTAGTGCCCGGAATAAAGCTTCTTAAAATGCACTACAATAAACGACCTAGGTGTTGTTACGTCACATGTGCTAGAGACGGAAGTCACGAGCCTCATCAATGATTGAGCGCAGCTTAGGTAGGAGATATAAAGTTAGGAAATCAATCGCACTGAAGACTCATTACTTATGACGATCTAGTGGAAAATAATTTGACAGCGAGGTAAACATCATATTCTTGCTGGTCTACCATGTGAGCTTGAAAAACTGCCGCTAAAGTAGCACCACGCTCCTTTTCTATACATTGAATATCAAGCATGACGAGCTGTTCAATGTAACGCTCAGTGCCAACAAGGTGGTGGAATAGGCAGGATTTCGCACTGTTCGTGTGGTCACTGAAAACCAGCCCCTGCACACTTGCCACTCGCAGAGATTGTGCGACTGTCGTGGTTCGAAAAGCGACAATCAGGGGCCATACGAGCAGCGCTCGGGTGGTCAATCAGCGGTGCAGCTAAATTGAACGGAAGCTAGTTTTACACACGACTTCGCGTTGCTGCAGTGAACAGTCGAGATCGACAAGTCTCGTTCCGAACGAGACCGATTCGGGAAAGCAACCCGCGGGTCGCCTTTGCAAGCGTGAACATCGGTCGTGCTGAGCTCCTCCCTGGTCGCATGCCCTCAAGATTTTCAAGTCTTAATAGGCCTTCACATCCCGACATGACCAATGGCGCGACACACTCAGAAATGGTGTTCCTTATCCGGTATGCAAATCGGAACCTCTGTTCCTTTCATATGACCCTACTCAGGAACATGAAACCCAACCTGCTGCAGAGACGGCGTAGACTCTAATAAAGGTGGGTTTTTTAAATGCGAAAGTGCTTCTACGAGTAGCGTGGGCAGAACGTGTCGGCTGAACATGTTACGAGATGTCACTTCCTTGCGGTGTGATTCAGGTGACCAACAAGAACGATGAGCGATACAGCGCCTTTTATTTCCTATAAACCAATTTGCGAATCAAGTGTAGGTGTTCACCACAACTTGAGACAGATATTTGTTTTTCTTTCCCCAAAAAGCCAGTTAAACAAAAATATCAGAAAGATTTGCGAAATGAAAAGGCGGTGCTAAAAGCGCAATTAGATTTACTCTTAAGGTGCAGGTTGAGAGGTTTGTCTAATTTGCATGTTTTATAATACGTTACACCCCCCAGTTCATCTTTCTTTCCCGACGCCACTGGGCGGAGGGATTGGCGGAAAATGAAGAAAAACTCTTCCCCAGTTTATAAGCAATCACAGATAGCTTCATAAAAAGGGGTGGCCTGGAAATTAGTTTTTTTTTTTTCGGGACAGGGTCTGCCCAAGTGAAACGACGAAGTTACATTCGAGAGGCCGTGTCCTCGTTCTGTTTTATGTTTTATTATGTGTGGTTTTAGGCTCTGTTATGAGGGGTTCCATATGTTAAGCAGGTTAAAACAAGTGAGCTCTTTTATTCTTCTATTGGTGATGAAACCCTGGTCTGCGGAAAAAACTAATTACTAAAATAAGCAGTGAAAGCTAACGGTTGGTTATTCTCATATTTGAGAAAAGTGCTGAGAGCCCATCAGCCGCACGACAAATATGGTAGCGCGTTGCCATTGCTACTGTTACCAGGGTTGCCTAGCCACATTTGCTGTACGGTAGCAGTTACCATAGATGGTTACCGCATATGTACCGTGCGGCGATGCTTAACAACCTCTCAACATAGTTACGCACACGTTGCATCTTCATCATTTATAGTTTTTCAGATATTCCAAACACCAAAGAGGTCTTGAATGGCATGCGCCATCGCCATGCCACACAAGCGTGCATCTTCTATCGCCGTGCTCTGAAGCCACGTCTCAAGCCTTCTCAAGGAAATATGAAAGATCATTTTATTAGTTGGTTCGTTTTACAGGTTTGACACGTGCATTTCGGAGTACTTAGCTAGGACCGAATGTCAAGTTCGTTCTAAAAGCGGATAACTTTACGTCGGATTTCGATGGCCCCTTCTTCAAAAGCCTGCTCTGTAGTGCCCGGTACGTGACAATGTCCTTCGAGGCGGAGTAAATTTTTTTCCGTATCTTAGAGGCCGCATGAATAAAAAATAAAAAAATTAGGGCAGAATGCACTCTCGTGTAAGAATGATGACGCAGCGATAGTGTGTGCGTCTGTTTCGACTAAGTTATCCGTGATTATATGCTTCGAGTTATTTCTATCTGGTCATTGTCGTCAGCGGTGAAGACTGGTAGATACTGCGCCTTTTCCTACCTGTAAACCAATTTCTACCGCCGCTGATGCCTGCATCTGCATGCTGCGTAGTGAGGCGTTCTAGGAAGCGCTAAATGAAAGGCGCAGCATGAACACATGGATCGGACGCCGGATCAGCTTCATATAGGCGTACATCGCCGGGTGAAGTCATTGGTCATGAGCGGATGCGACTTCTAATGGCTTCAGTTCCAGTTATTACACACAACTGGTGCGAAGTCATGATGACGAAATATCCGGCCATGACGTCATGTCCTGCCATAATGACTTCATTAGTGCGAACACATTCAGATGCGCACGATACCCGGAACGCCTCTGGCTTAAACAGCATCGTTGCTAAGAAAAGCGCTTCGATAGTATGCCCTCGTTTGAATCCTGCTTTTAGAATCTGGGAAGGATTTGAATTTTATAGAGCTGCCAGACCTGCTGGAAGGTTTCGTTTTGTTTCGGTTTATGGGGTCTATGTCCCAAAGTGAATCAGGCTATGAGATGCCGAAGTAGAGGGCTTCGAAAATTTCAACCATCAGGGGTTCTTTAACGTGCCCTGACATCGCACAGCACACGGGCGCTTTGCTTTTCGCCTCCATCGAAAAGCGGCCACCGTGACTGGGTTTCGATCCCACATCTTTGGGCACATCAGTCGAGTGCATTAACCACTTAACATCATGGTGGGGCCCTGCTCGAAGGGCAGCTCTTGTTATTTCATCATGGAGTGTCCATGATTCTGACTGCTGTAGGAATTCTCCTCGCTATGTAAATGTGTGTGCACCACGAAGCAACAACGCCTATTTATCGGCTGCTTCACTCATCCAATCAAACCCTTGAGTCCGCAACTGCAGCCTGTTATGTGCACTCATAACAGGCTTTGAGGGGAACAGGCTAGCCTTTATACTAAAGCGTTGTTTTTAGAAATATCTGTCCTAAAGTGCCACATCCTTGGCGGAAGCAAGACTCAGGTTAAAGGCTGAATGCACCTGCGGAAGGCGACTATCACATGTTCTCACTGCTTCCCACAGTTGCTGCACCTTTTAATCTGTCCGGCTATAATGTGCCTCAACCTTACGAAGTCCTTCACATGCACGGCACGGCAGCGTTGACACCGTGGCTACTTGAAATGGGGGAATGCGTAATTCACTTCCGGATACACAACTTATGGAACCTGGATATTTTGATCTCTTCTGGTGCTTCTTCTTATTCTCGTCCTCCTAGGTAATTAAGACTTCTTGAATGAAGGCCACGTGCGAGGTTTTTTTGAAAAAGTAACCAAGATTGCACTTCTTCCGACACCTGAAGTGGTCTTCAGGGGCACATCTCGCACAATGCCTTATGAACTGGTCGATGTGATGTCGCTGTCGGTGACCATCTACAGTGACGACCAAGTAGGACACTGGTCCCTTGACAGCATTTGTAATGCCGGACAACCGCTTGGGTCCATAGAAATAATTGCGCAAAAACACTCGGTCCCTCACACCGAAAAGTCTCACTGACTGGTTACGGCCCTGTTCCATCTGTTCTTGCTTATGCTGCGCACTGGGCTGCAAGTCAGGATGAAGACGTTCCAGCACCGTTGCTAGTTCCCTGCCCATTAGCAGGTCGACTGGGCCCTTGCCTTCCGTAGCATGAGGCAGGATATGGTGGGTAATTAAGAATTGTTCGAGGCGGGTGTCAACGTTCCCTCCAGCCACTCACTTGAGTACTTCATTGGTTTCACGCACCATTGATTCTGTTTGAAGAGGTGTGATACAGTACCGCTGACAGATGTATCTGATTTCTAGACATTAAGGTTTCCAGTTCCTCTGAACAAAAGTCTGTAAACCGTTGTCGGAAATAACATTTCCTGGAATACCGCGGGTTTCAAAAGAAGAATGGAGCCTGTCATAAACTGTATCTGCTGGCATGGAATTGATTCGACGCACTTTCAGCCACATTGAGCGAGATTCCACCACAATGATGAAGATGTTGCCTTGGAAGGACCCAATAAGATTGATGGGTAGCCTCGCCGAAAGCTATTTTGTGAACTCCCATGCATGAAGTTTTGTAGCCACTAGTGCAGGCCTGAATTCTTGGCAATTCACATATTCCTTCACCTTCTGCTTAATCTCTCCGTGAACTCCTAGTCACCATATGGCTTGTCGGGTAAGTCCCGTCATCATGAAAGCTCCTGGACGATCTGTGTGAAGAATTTATATGATGTGCCATATGGAAATTTATGGCATGACAACACGACTACTCCACAGCAGACAATCGTTGTACTAAAAGTTCAGGCTTACAGCTCACAAATGCAGTGAACTGTTCAGGTAGCTTTTGCTCTGGCCATCCATGCTGCATCCATGCAGCCAACCTTTGCTCTTTGATGATAAACATTTAATGTAAACCTTGTCACCTTCCTTGAATCTCACGTAACACCAAGTATTGTTTAAAACATTCCTATTTTCTGCAAATGTTGCTTCACTTCCAGGGCCTTGTCAGCCCTTAGCAGTAGAGGGATGAATGTGTGAGCGTTACAGCTAGAGCTTCTCCGCAGGTCGATACTCAATTTCGTATTCGTACGCAGACAACATAAAAGACCTACACAGTATGAGTGATCATAGCACCTGGTCATAACACCTTATTTGTCATGGTGCAACAGTTTGAAGCGCGGCTTATGACCAGTCACAATTTTGAAACGACTGTCATGCATGAACTGATGAAACTTCATCACGCAAAAGCACGTTTATATTCTTCAGAACCAATGCTGAATGGAATTGTCTTCTTTCGTTTATCTTCAAGTCATTCTTGTACGATTGTAATTACGGTCAAATTTACCTGCCGCACAGAAGCGTTAAGAATGCTTGGTGACACGACTGAATTAAACAAAATTCTGCTTGCTGAAGAAGAAAGCGTGCATCACGATAGAGACAAAGACGAACTGGAGGAGCGCAGGCACGTGCCCCAGACCTGATTTCATTCTGATCTGCTTGGAAAGCTGCACGTAATCGTCTAGAGTAAGACCCTTCCAGTACGTCGTTTCATCTTCTTCACTCATCAGGTCCTTCCCTACCAGGAGCGCATCAAGTGGCAGATGTCACCATATCGAAACAACTTTAACCTTGTGTTCCACAGCTAGACTAGCTATGTTCAGCTTTTGCAACGCCCCTGGGGGTGATGAGGAGAGTGAAGGCCAGAATAATAGCAAAAGTACGACTAAAGCGTTGTCAAGCACATCTTTGAGTCTCAAGGCGAAATCTGCGACCGGCACAACTGCATTAAACCGTGAGCACGGTGCGTCCGGGAACAGTACTTCTGAGGCGGCAAAGGCAAACGACAGCTTCGAGGATGACACGAGGTGCAAAAAAGTGGTGCCATCAAACACGCTCTCTCTTGATCATGGCCTGGGCCCAACTACAAGCGGGGCCAGAACAAAAATTTTTGGAAATATTGCTCGTACTCCAAGGAAGACCGATTCCAGCTCTGCCGCGGAGAGCGAGTATAACCTTTCGCCAGAGATATCTTTAGTCCAGGGCGGCAGGGGCCGGTTCAAGTACAAATGGCCGTCGTCATCTAGCAGCTTGTCGAGCTGCGGCAGCTGGACGAGCTGGACAACCACCGGTGCGCCAACAGAAACAGACTCCTCGTCAAGTACCAAATCAAAACCCGAAAAAGAGAAACATCGTGGAGGATTCGGCGTTCAGATAGGAGCACGGCGATCCGCGACAAAAGAAAAAAAGAATCGACAATAAAGTAAGAGATGGGCACACAGTAATGGCAATGGAAAATGGCGAAATCAACCTAAAAGCACTTTTTCCGGAAGCAGCGTGTCGATCTCGACGAACCCGCGACATCCTCCGAGCGCCTCTCCTAACAAGGCTTACGAGACCAAGCTCGACGCAAACGGACGTCGCTGGTCATCGGGCAAAGCACCAAGCTTCAGTGGTAGCAGCACTCGCACGACTCAAAAACGGCGTCGCGCAACTTCCGGTCTCATCTGGAAGCAGCAGTCTACGAGAAGAATCTAAACGAGGACGCGTACACAAGAAAGCGAAGAAAGCTGAAGGTGAGAAAGCGCTCATGTCTGCTACAAAGAGGCCTTCAGTGGGTGTTTCGGCTGGAATGCTCGAAGAAAAGCTCCCGGGACCAACAAAGGATGGCAGCAAAGGAGGTAGTGCTCCTACGTGCAAACCTCCGCCGTCTGAAGACAAACCAGTCGAAAAAGTAAATTGACAGCAGCCCTCAAAGCCTAAAAGCTTTAGTCGAAGTGGGAAGTGGTGAGCGAAAAAAAAAGCCGCCAAAATACTGGCCTTGATACACGCCATCAAAATAATTATAGCAAGTGCCATCACATGGGCGTTCCAAGGGTTTAAGAAGTGAGGGACCACCACGTCGGCTATGGTTTACGTGCTAAATTATCCGATGAAGCTAAACGTCTGAACAAACATGCACCAGCACTGAACATGCGCAGACCGAAAACTATGATTAGATTTATTCGCACTCAAAAAGGTTCTTAAGCCATGCAGCAGCGAGTTGCTCGGGACACCAGGACACCTGGCGGTGCGAGTAAATAAACTTTTTTTTTTGCTCAGATGATGCGCGTCAGCGCAGCTACTCAGAAGGTGACATGGATGTGCAATAAAGCAAAAAAATGATCTTGTTGATACATTTTGTGTTTATAAGCACAGAAAATTATTCATATAGGACAAGCAAGAAAACGTACGAGCCCTTATACCGGCCTCTGCTTGTTTGCGGTTTATCTGCGCCGTTTCTGCGAACAAGACACTGAATTGTTATAGGGATCATAATTTTGATTGTTGCGATTCACTAACTTTAAAGGCCTCACTGTCAACACTTCCATTTTTCAGGAAACAGTAGATAAGTGTAGTTATGCTGATAATTATAAATACTACGAGCATTGCTGTCGTAGTTTGCTTTCCATATTCAACTAGGTTTACAAGAGGTAGAAAACAGCCAGATGAAGTGTAAAGATGTGGAGGTTCAGTTCAGTTTTAACAAAGAGGTTGAACTCAGAAATAAACCAAGTTTCACGAGCGTTAGTCATCGGCCGTAGCATCTGCGATCTTGTCTCGCTACTGCGCTTGGTAAGCTTGTTGGCAACGGTCTAGTCTGGATTCTTGTTGTCTGGATTCCCGTTTTGGCAGCCTGTCTGGCACAGCTGCGGTCTTTTGTTTTTAGAAAGATAGCATATGTATATATGGCGTATTCACTTAAGTTAAATTAAGCAGCGGCGCAGATGGAACTTCATGTAGACGACGACATTCCGTGTGCAGCGCGGGGTGTTGCAGTTGGAGCTTGACGAAGACCACGTTTACTACACAGCGCGCGAGTGTGTTGCAGTTTTACACGAGACTCGATCAGCTGCGGAGATAGCATAGTGATCTCTTTTTTTTTTTATTTGAGAAGTTTGCCATAAGGCATAAGATGAGAAAGCGGGAATGGAAAGCAGGAGATAGAAAGTTAAAAGGAGTGAGGTTCAATATTCATAGGGGCAGTCGCAAAGGTTGGTGGTGTACTGGTTGTCCATTGTGCACTTCTCATAATCACTTTCGCGGTTCCACCGCAGATCCACATTAATGAGCAGCCGTTTTCTAACCGGAGCCGTTGCTGGGCATGTCCACAACAAGTTACGTACGTCACGAATCTCAGGTGCAGCGTCACAGTAAGGGCACCTGTCAGTCACTGGCAACGCCGCCGAAGACGTACAGAAGGGGTCATAGCCGACCCTGCCCGAATCCGGCGCACAGATACCTCCTCCTGCCGAGTAAGACTACGGGGGAGAGGGTGTGAACACGGAGGAATGAGAGCGCATGTTCGCTGGCGCAGAACTTGTGAATCGGAAACCTGGGACATGAACGGATCTGGGGGAGAGAGGAAGGTGGTGGGTCGTCTGATGTGTTAATGTGTGTCATAGCATGCGCTTGAATGTCATGTGGATCGCGGGCATGGCCACGAATCCTGTGTATGCGCACAAACATCGGTACTTTGCACAGAGCAGATGAATGGTCTGAGTTATCTGGAATATGCTTCGAACGTCCTCAAGCTGTTTAAGGACAGTGAGAGAGTCGGTGTAAATATGAACTACATTGAATGTAGAGACGGGCGGAAAAAAATAAATGACATTGTAAATGGCTTGAAGTTCCCGTTCAAGAAGTGTGCACGTATACGCGGTATATGTCACGCATAGCTCAGATGCGGATGAGAGGCACTATACACATAAGTAACTCTTCGCTCTACAGTATGCAGTGTATGGATACACAATATTCACTCATCAGGCAGATTTGCGGATGATACTGACGGGGAAGCAATGCTGCGATTGTCCGTGAGCTGGCAGTACGACCACGGAGGTAGTGTCTTTAAAAGTTGAAGTTGTAAAGGCTGTTTGCAAACTCTGTTTGCCATCCGCGATCAATGAGTTCACTAAGCGCACTTAGTTGGGCGTACTCTTGAAGCACGCCTATGGGTATTAGACGGGTGAAACATATTATGTCACGCATAGTCTCTCGATCGATAGCCTCAAGGGAGTCCCACTGTCTGCAGGTGAGACGTTAAAGTTGTGCCTGATAAATTATCCGCGGCTGGAGGACAGAGCGAACCAGCTGGCGGGCCGTGTGAGCACGCGCGCCGCCAGAGCGCATAGCTATGCGACGAATCTGAACAAGAGTAGCGTGAGTGCATCTACGGGTGGCTGTTAGCTGAGGGGCGCCAGTCCCAAAGGAATGAAGGAGAAGACCAAGAATGCGAACAGTTTGTGTCTGAGGAATCGGGTAATTGTCTATAATAAAATGTACAGTGGGCGCTTTCTGTAAGCCAGCTTTATTTCCGATGCGAATGAAACATGATTTAGTGTGCCGGAGAGTTAGACCCAAAGGAGGGAGGCAAAATGTCAAGATATACAGCGCATTCTGGAGCGCCACCTGATGGACAGACGTATCTGAGTAAAAGCACCATAAGGTTATATTGTTACGCACTAAGTACGTAACGAGGTGTTTATTCGTAATCTTAGCGCTGCGAGTCCGCAAGGCGCACCAGAACACACCGGCCTCTCTTGCTTCTTCTCTCCAGCCTCTTCTTCCTTCCTATGACGCCCCGAAGAACGTAACACTTCCCCCCTCTCGGACGAATCCCCCAGGACAAGCAGTGTAAGTAAGATGCCGAGTATGCAACCTTTTTAGCCGAGCCACATGCACCACCTGGGTCATGCTTGAGCATTGGCCACTTCTGATGCGGCGTGAAATTACCTAGTTCACATCACTCAGGCACTCCGCAATTACAAAAGGGCCGCTATAGTGAAACCGCAGCGCCTAGGCTAAACCACGATTGCGCAGCGGCGTCTACAGCAACATTAAATCACCGGGCACATAGAAACATGTGGGCGTCCGTTGTCACAACGCTCCTTCGAACATTCTTG
Organism: Amblyomma maculatum; assembly: GCA_023969395.1. Lineage (NCBI taxonomy): Eukaryota > Metazoa > Arthropoda > Arachnida > Ixodida > Ixodidae > Amblyomma > Amblyomma maculatum. The sequence goes on from JAJIZL010034110.1 coordinate 13,873, forward strand.
TGAGTCTAGAATGCGTAGGCGGGCAACGCGGCGGGCTTCTTCAGCTCGACATAAAGTAGCGGCGATAGAAGGCTCGTTGTGGAGGGAGAGGAAGAATGGTATCGAGACAGCGGCGGGGATCTCGAGCATCAAGGAGGTAAAACGGGCTGTCGCCAGTCGTCTCATGCTGTGCAGTGTTATACGAGTATGCAATGAAAGGGACGATGTCATCCCAGTTCTTGTGATCAGAATCCACGTACATCGCCAACATAGTGGTCAGAGTGCGGTTGGCGCGTTCAACAAGTTCATTCGATTGCGGGTGTTACGGCATTGAATGACGGCAATCGCAGGGCACAGACGAAGGATTTCTTCTGTAACTTCAGCTGTAAATTGGCGCCAACGCTCACTGATCAGAACACGAGGAGAGCCATGGCGCAGGACGTGAAATCGCAGAAGAAATAGGGATGCTTCGTAAGCGGTGACAGGGTATTGTGGCTGTTTCTGAATATCGAGTGAGAGGTCAACACATACGACTGTCCACTGGTTACCATTCGAACATACCGGAAAAGGACCCAAGGGGTCGATACCCACCTGCTGAAAAGGTGCGGTCGGAGGCGCAATCGGGTGTAGCGGTCCCGGTTGGCGGGAAGTAGGGAGCTTGTACCGCTGGCACTTGACACAACTGGCTACATAGCGCTGAATGGCTTGACGCATGTTCGGCCAGTAAAATCGTTCCTGTGTTCGATGAGGGTCCGGGCGACACCCAAGTGGCCCAACGTGGCATCGTCGTGCATCATTTCAAGAACTGGAATGCGGAGATTTTGCGGCACGACGAGAAGAAAGCGTGCCCCTCCGGGGTTGAAATTCTTGCAAAGCAAGCCGGCACGTACGCAGAAACGCCCATCTCTTGAGGCATGAGCGGCAGAGAAGAGCACTGCCAAATTCTGATCGTTGCGTTGTTCTGTCTGGAACAGTTGAGGATGAGGAAACGTTGCAGAGATAGGCGCCATGTAGACAATAAAGTTGTCCCCATAACTACCAGTTGACGAAAGCGGCAAGCTTGACATACAGTCAGTCAGGATATTGATGGCTCTTTATGTGTGCCACACTGAAGCTAAACTTCTGCAACCGAAACGCCCATCAAGCAAGCCGGCCGCAAGGGTCACGGAGATTTACGAGCCAACAGAGCGAATGGTGATCGGTGACGATGGTAAAAACATTGCCATATAGGTAGGAACGAAATCATTGCACCTCAAAAACCACTGCGAGGCACTCTTGTTCAGTAATGTAGTTAAGTTCCGCCTTGCTCAACGAACAACTAGCATAAGCTATCACATGCTGGTCGGTGCCATGATGCTGGATGGGAACAATGCCCACGCCGGTATCGTTGGTGTGAACTTTGATGGGGGCAGAAGGACAGAAGTGACATAGGACAGGGCCCGATGTCAGAAAGAATTTGAGGCGGCGGAAGGCAGAATCGCAGCCAGCAGTTCAATTGAACGGTGCATTTTTGTTCAAAAGGCACGTGAGCGGGTAGGTGATGTCAGCGAATCTGGGCACAAAACTTCGAAAATAGGAACTCAGTCCTAAAAAGCTCAGAAGATCTTTCACTGAGTTGCCACTGTAAAGCTGGTTACAGCCGCAATCTTCTGAGAATCCGGCCGAACACCATCCTTATCGACCAAGTGACCAAGAACAATTGTTTATGTTCGCCAAAGTGGCTTTTAGAGTTGAGGATGAGATCTACTCTCAATGCAGTCAAGAACGATGGCCAGGCGGCTATTGTGTTCCTGAAAGGTATTGCCGAAGATTATAGCATCGTCCAAATAGCACAAAATTTCCACTTGTGTCCGCGCAGAATGGTGTCCATGAATCGTACAAACGTGGCGGGTGCATATTGCATAATCCAAAGGGCATTACGTTGAATTCATAGAGACCATCGGGCGTCACAAATGCCGTCTTTTCTTTGTCGCTCGGGTACATCGGTATCTGCCAGTACCCCTGGTCTCAAGTGTACCGAGGAGAATATGATTCCGAATGAAGACAGTCGATTGCATCGTCAATACTTGGAAGTGGGTACACATCGTTTTTGGTTATGACATTAAGGCGATGATAGTCCGCACAGAAACGCCATATGTTCTCTCTTTTAACAAGGGTAACTGGAGCTGCCCAAGAACTTGAAAATTCCTTGATAACGCCACGTTGGAGCATGTCGTCAATAAGCCGGCTCGGCGACACACGGTAGGGCTTGTGTCTGATCAGGCGAGAGGTTCCAGTATCAATCGGATGACGAATGCGAGAATTTGGAATCGGTGGCGGGTGATCTTTGGCGAAGTCGAAAACAGAAACACGCTTGGAAAGCAGGTCAGTAAAAATTCGGCGCTCCTGTGTTTCTAAAGATGTGTTTATCATCGCCTGGATTCCAGACTGTGCAAAAGGGGGTGTTTTCGCTTCAAGAGCAGTCACTTCGTGCCGCCACAGAATTCGAGACACCTTCCTCGAAATGAACGAGCCTCATGCCACGAGCCAACATGACTGGTTCGTCTGAATAGTTCACAGTCCACAGCAAGGTGTGGCCTCTGGTCACTGAAACTATGCAACGAGGCACCAATACACTCTTCTTTGCACAGGCAAGTGCAGTAGGTTAAACTACGACGTCGAAATTCTCGCCCAAATTTGTAGATGAAATACCTTGGATGAATTTTCTGGGCATTGCAGGTACAACTGTAGCTTCAGAAACAGAAAACACTCCTAACTCAAGCGACGAGGTTTCTACAAGAGCTGACATCAACATAGTATTCAGCGAGATTTGTCCACTAAGGCAGTCTAACGTTGCACCACACTGTTGCTAAAAGTCTATACTTAGAATTACTTCAGGTTTGGAACAAGACAACACTGTGAATTCGGTTCGAAACGCTTCGCCGCCAATCACAACGTTCGCACAGAACACACCAAGTGGCACCAAAGATTCACCGGCAACACCACGAAACACGACCGCTTGATTAAAGCTGAACATCACTTTGCGTCCCAGACAATTTTTGAGAGCCAAGCTCATAACAGACATGGTTTCCCCGGTATCTACCAACACCATTGTGCAAAAACCATCAATGAGTACATCAAGACTGTTCGTCAACATAAACACAGGCAGAGTTATTGACAAGTCTAACTCTCCAGCAGTCACACCGCCTAGCTTCCCGGAGGTGGAGAACGGCGCTGAGGAGATGGTGAACGTCGCTGCCGTTGGGGTGGTGGCGTCAAACTGCGGTCAGACGCTGGCGAGGCGTTTCGCAGATGTGCAGGGTTGCAGTTGTAGCCATCCCAAGTTGATGAAGGCGCTGGGCGATTACTTTCACTGTCGAGCCGATGAAAATAGTTGGACCAGGGGCGGTAGGCTTGCGGCGGCATGCCCCGTCGACGGCAGTAGCGAGATGTATGTCCGGTCATTCTACAGCTGTAGCACACAGGTGGCGGGCGCCACCGGTAAGCGGTGAAGTAGGCACCAACTTGATCAGGGCGGCAATCGTGGCCAGGCCTGCGTTGCTGGCGAACGACTCTACCTGTGCCGGTGGTCCTTCGTCCCAAGCGCTGCTGAGAAGAGAGTGCTATACTGTCGGCGGTTGTCGAAGTTGGGAGCAGTGCGAGCTGGAGTCCAAACAGCAGATGAGGTCACGTGCTCTTGCTGTAGCCCGCAACCTTCATATTGATCTTCACCTCGGCAGAGAGTGTCCTGGGTTCGAAGCAGTTCTCGGACGATCCGGCGTATCAAGCCAGCCATTGACTCGGGAGCACCAAAATCTACACTTGCCACTGAAGTTACATTCATTTAGGGACAATACGACGAAGCTTGTTTCAAAAGTGCGGCAGTGCCTGATCACGTCTGCGGCAGAGTTCAAATGATCTTTGCTGATCAGGAATGTATATACATCTTCAGCGATGCCTTTCAGCAAATGCCCAACTTTATCTTCTTCTGACATTCGTGGATTCACCACTTTACAAATCTTCAAAATTTCCTCAATATATGCGGTACAAGTCTCTCCAGGTACTTGGGCTCTCTGGAGCAACGTTTGCTCTGCCCGTTCCTTCTTTGTAGCTCCATCTCCCAAGCACTTCTTTAATTCTTCCGCAAAACGGTCCCAGCTACTGAGGGTGTCTTCGTGGTTGTCGAACCAGATTAGTGCGGTGGCTTCCAGAAGGAATACGACATTAGCTAGTTTCACAGTAGGCTCTCATGATTTGTACCGGCCCACCCGCTCATAATGTGTGAGCCACTCATAGATATCTTCTTCAGATTTGCCACTGAAGTTCCGTGGCTCGCAATGATGCTGCCAATTGCTCCCCCTTGGTGGCGTGCGCTGAGCGTTGCGATCTTCAGCCACATTCAAGGCCAGCGGCGGTAAACCAGAGAGTCGGTGGCTGCGTCGAAGGTACGAGGGATCCGTCTTAGGAAAATCTGCAAGGTTCACCACTGTTACGTACTCAGTACGTAACGGGGGTATTTATTCGTAATCTTAGCGCTGGGAGTCTGCAAGGCACACCAGCACACAGCAGCCTCTCTTGCTTCTTCTCTCCAGCCTCTTCTTCCTTCCCCTGACGCCCCGAAGCACGTGACATGTCATCGGTGTACGCAAGCACGCGGATAGAAGGGATGATCTCTAGGGCTCGAACAAGTCGAATAAAGGCCACATTAAATAATGTGGGGGCGAGAACGAAGTCCTGGGGCAAGCTTCTGTTGGATGGGAAGTGACCAAAGGTCTTTCCATAGACACGCACACTGAACGTTCGATTTGTTAGAAAGGCGTGAATAGAGAGGAGAAACCGGTTTGGGAAATCAAAAGTTTAAAGGCAGGCAAGAATGGCAAAGTGAGAGGTGTTACATGCCTCTGTTATATCTGTAGGGATCACGGTTCTAACGAGGTGACTGTCCGTAGAATGGTGAAGCACGTCAGCAGCCGAAGTAGCAAGGCCATACTCCGTTCCAATTTGCGGGCGGAAGCCGATTTGGAATTCTGGATAACAATCATGGGATTCCAACCACCATGATAAGCGAGCATGGGAATATTTTTGTAGAGCTTGCAGAATGTAGGCTTACGAGATTTTGGACGAAGGGCAGAGGAGATACTGGAGGATGAGCTGACTTCGGTATTGGAACAACAATGGAATGCTTCCACTCACCCGGCATGACACTAGAATGTCACACGTTGTTGAATGCATCAAGTAGGGACTATTGCGGAATAAGGAGTTAAGCATGCCGTCGTGCCCGGGAGCAGAGTGAGATTTGAGGCGTTCAATGGAGGACAGCAGCTCTGCCATGGGTAGGTCACAAGTAATCTCATCGGGGGGCTCGGTAACCGGTAAGCAAGAAGGAGAAGTTGAGGTGGAATCATGGTGTGGAAAAAACTGCCTGGCTGCCTATATTGCAAATGTATCCTCATCCACATTCACCGCAAGGCGAATGCTCTCTGTGTAATCAGACACTCGAGAAGAGCGTTCCATGGTATGAAACACCCGCCAAAGATGTCGATTACCTCTCTTGGAGGACAGGCTTCACACCATGCAGCCAAGCGTTGCTTACTTATATGCTGTGCATAGCGCAGCGCATGTGCTGTAGCCCGGTGAAGAGCGTGGAGAGCCGAGGGGTCATCGAGGTGACGAGAGGCATAATGATCCGCTTGGCGACCCAGAGCCCGAATATTCTGAAGGTAGATGTCCGGGTTTGGCTCACCTTCATTTACAGTGGTATCGTGGGGGACGCAAGAACAGTAGAAAGAGTAGACAATGCTGATGATGGGTTGAATGCAGATAAACGATTGTCTGCGCGTACAGTCCCATTATATTATGCGTACGCTACGACGCATTTTACGTATACGCAAAGGAGTGAGACAGATAAAGATAGGACTGTGATCACTGCCCCAGGTATTTGGTCCAACATCCCAACGAGGGCTACCGGAGATTAATCACCAAGTCAAATCAGGTGAATACAGCCCACCTCGTGGACAGGTCGATGCATGCGGGTGGTTTGAAAGATATAAAGATTGATCTAAAAAGCTGCCCTGGATGCGTGTACCTCTGGGGAAATGCGATGGGTAACCCCACGAATTGTGTGCGCCATTGAAATCTCCACCGACTAGAATGAGGATACCCGAGTAGATAGGATGCAGAAAACGAACCCATCCAAGATTGGGAGATGTGGGGCCAGGACGACCATAAAAAGAAATCAAAGGGGTGCATACAGGCTTAACTAAAGGTGGTACACCTCGGCATGTGTTAAACCACCGTGAAAGGTCGATCGGCCTGTGGGCAACTGAACTGCGAATATAAATTTCAGATTTACGTGGGCTGAGGGCAGAAGCGATACAACGGCGATCAGGAATAGAAGGTGAATGGTAAGAGCATAATTCTGAAAAACGAGGAAGTGAATTATGCTCTTGAAGTAGGAAGGCCTACGCCTTTAGCTTTTTGTCGCGAAGACGGATGTTCACTTCAGAGGCCTTTTTCGCAAGACCTCGGCAGTTCCACCGCACCACCAGAGATAGTGCACTACCCATTGCGAGGCCGAAGAGCTTCTACAATGAGGGAGGTCACCTGCTTCATAAGCGCTTTTATCCACTGTCGGGTTAGTCACGGTTAACGGGTGGTCGGCTCGTGATTGGGGTCTAGTACTTATTGGAGGTGATTCCTCTGAAATTTGCTCACGAGGTATTAGACTCCTTCGAGAGGGATGAGAGCACGCTGCAGTGCTGGGTGAGTTCTCCTAGACGTCGGCGAGCCTCTGCAATGGCATTGCCTAAAGCAGCGTCTTCATCTGTGGGATCCACACATGATAGGTACACTGGCCATGTTGGTGTGCCATTTGTTCCACAAGGGTGAGTCGCTTGTGGGTATGAACATTGCTCAGAAGACGTATGGTGAGCAGGGGGATCAAGTGAAGGGCGTGCAGGGAAGTCCGTTTCGTCATATATAAGAGCAGCAAAGCAATCACTTGTAGGAATATCTTTTTCCAAGTGGCTTGCGCAACGGCTTCGTTCGCTTCTTCTTTGGACAAGCGGGGCAGCGCAGGTCATAGTCTGGCGATTTGCATAGGGTCCAAAGGACTGTTGGTTCATTCATGTCGGCCACAGCTGCCTGATTAGGACAGGTATTTTGCATGTGCCCTTCTTTATGCTAGTGATAACGAAAATGCGATGAGATCGGAAGGGCTGTGGTTTGATAATCGCACCGCAGTAGGTTAGGCACTCCGGTAGAGTCAACGGGCCTTGTAGGGTGAGTAGATATTGCCAGGGCGCTCGGAGCGAAAGACGTTGAAGTGAATCGGCACCGCACTCGCAGGACGTACCTAGAACTCGGACCGTGGAATTTCACCTGTACCGGCTCAGTTAAGCTTGCCCCAGTCACCAACATCGTGACAAATCTGGTGGAGGTGCTGAGTTACAAGCGGTGAACCTCGCCCCGCTCCTTCTCTTACGCCACTTGAGTTTCACCGCCCCACATACGCCGAGGTGCTACAATACTCTCCGCCCCAGTCGCCGACCCTCATTCCTGCTAACGTAGCTGTACCGACAACACCAGCCCCCGTGATCCGGAACGTAACAGAATTCCTACCATCTGCACGGAAAGCAGACGTGTGGCGTAGGCCCGACCGACGGTCGTTATGCTTTCACTGTGGCGAACCGGGTAATGTCTATCGGCGCTGTCCCTACCATCGACTGGGCCTCGAAGGTTTTTCCGCCGATTCTCCATGACCTAGCTACGGCGAACGGCCCCGAGCCGTTGAAGATTTCGTCAATGACCAGCGCCGTGGTGTTCTGTCTCGCCTGCGGTAATATCGATCACCGTCGCCTAGGGCTCACCCTACGCCATGTACGGCGAGGTCTTCATGGGCAGCGCAGGGTCGATTGCCCGGTCTCCGGCGGGAAAACTGAAACTAGCGACCTTCGGGGGTAGACTCGCTGAACACCGCTGCGCGGGAGACCCCCCATCGACGCGGACACGGAAAGACCACGCATCAACATTGGAAACGTCCATGATTACCGATCATAACACCGTCTCGACGCCACCACGACGCACCGGCAGCGACGACGAATTGCCGGTGGAACAGATGACGCGACAACGCAGCCGCAACGATGAAGAATTGCCGGTGGAACGGACGCCGCAATAACGCGCCTGCAACAGTGACGAATTGCAGGTGAAGCAGACTGCATACACCGACGCAGAGCACTCAATGATTCAGAAGCCTGACATTCGCGAACAGCTTTCGTTGGACATACCAGTAAAACTGGATGGTCGCCATGTTCGGGCTTTGTTTGATACTGGCGCTGATTATTCTATTTTGAGCAGCCAGTTTGCCGCAGTTCTCAAAAAGGTTTTGTCTCCGTGGGCTGGCACACACGTTCGCACTGCAAGTGGTCATCTGGTTACTCCTCTAGGCATGTGCACGGCCAGAGTTCAAATTCCAGAGTCAACATTTGTGGTAAGCTGCCTTGTTCTGAAAAGCTGCTCGCGTGACCTGATTCTGGGCGTAGATTTTCTTCGTGAATATGGCGCAATTATTGATCTTCGGGATTTTAAGGTCTCGTTTTCTACTAAGAAAGCAGTGGCCCTCAGCAGTACAAAGTGACCACTCAATGTGCTTCGAGTTTATGCGAACAGTGTCACGCTGCCACCCCGATCCAGCACCATAGTTAATGTCAAATGCAATGCACTTCACTATGGTGACGCAATAGCTAAACCTAACATCTCGTTGCTGTTGACGCAAGGAGTCTGCGTGGCCCACAGTTTGATCTATCCTCACTGTGGTCAGTCAAAGGTACTTGTTAGCAGTTTTCGCACGAGTATCGGCCCTTTTTTCGTAACACATCCGTAGCCTTCGCCGAACGCATCTTTTATGTCTCCGAGTGCTTGTCTACAGAAACCGTGCCACCGCCCACATCCCTCGACAATCTCGATGTTAGCTCAGAGCTATCGGTCAGCCAGCGTGAACAGCTGTTTTCATTGTTACTCGAATTCAGAGAGTGTTTTGCATCGTCGTCAAAAGTGCATCAAACTCCCATCTCCAAGCACCAGAGCGTGACGTTCGATGATGTGCGCCCAATCAGCCAGCACCCCTACCGCGTCTCTTCGACCGAGCGCGAAGTTATTAAGTCACAAGTTAAGGAAATGCTTGAAGATGATGTTATTGAGCCTTAAAATAGCCCGTGGTCCTCCCCGGTCGTTATAGTCAAAAAGAAAGACGGCACGTTACATTCTTGCGTCGATTACCGCAAGTTGAACGCCGTAACTAAGAAGGATATTTACCCCTTGCCACGGATTGACGACTCTCTCAACCGCCTTCGGCGTGCGAAGAATTTTTCGTCCATCGATTTAAAAGTGGCTACTGGCAGATTGAGATAGATGAGCGAGATCATGAGAAGCCGGCCTTTGTCACGTCCGACGGCCTTAACGAATTTAAAGTTCTACCTTTCGGAATTTATTCCGCGCCGCCACATTTCAGCGAATGATGGACACTGTCCTCGCCGGCCGCAAATGGCAGTGTTGCCTAGTCTACCTAAATGACATGGTGGTCTTCGCAGAATCGCTAACACAGCATCTTAAACGCCAGCGGTCAGCACTCGAAGCCCTTCGATCCGCTAACTTGACACTTAAGCCACAAAAATGCCACTTTGGCTACTGAGAGCTTAAATTCCTCGGTCATGTCGTTAGCGCCGCCGGCATGAAGCCCGACCCTGACAAGCTTGCTTCTGTTGCGGAATTTCCGATTCCACGTGACAAGAAAGCTGTTCGCAGATTTCTCGGCTTGTGCAGTTATTACCGCCGTTTTATCGATAACTTCGCTGATCTTGCTGAACCGCTGACTCGGCTCACCCGGGGAGACACCCCTTTTGTTTGGACCCACGAGAAAGAAGCTGCTTTTGCCGAACTGCGTCTCCGTCTCCAATCGCCGCCTGTTCTAGCCCATTTCGATGAGCATGGTGAGATAGAAATGCACACCTACGCCAGTAACATTGGCCTTGGGGCGGTTCTCGTGCAACCTCAAGAGGGTGTTGAACGAGTCGTTGCCTATGCCAACTGCACTTTATCTCGCGCCGAGATGAACTATTCAACTACTGAAAAGGAATGCCTCGCCATTATTTGGGCTGCTAAATTTCCCACCTACCTTTATGGTCGCCCATTTACAGTGGTCACTGACCACCATTCCTTGTGTTGGCTGGCTAACCTGCGTGATCCATGCGGCCGCCTAGCGCGATGGAGCTTTCGCCTACAGCAGTTCGACCTGACTATAGTCTATAAGTCCGGACATTAGCATGAAGATCCTGACGCGTTCTCTCGTGCGCCTGTTGAGCTCGCTTCCCCAGACACGGGTGACGCTGGCAGTTTTCTCGGAGCTGTTGATGCTTCAAATATGTCTCATCAGCAGCGTGCCGATCCAAAGTCACGAGCCCTGATCGATTATTTAGGTCAGCCAGCCGCCATACCTAAGTGCTTTTCTCGGAGCCTCTCAACTTTCTGCCTGAAAAGTGTGCTCTATAAGCACAACTCTAGAGCCAAGTCGAGAACCTACTTCCTCGTGGTACCCGCAGCTCGGCGAGAGAAAATCCTTTCCGCGTACCATGATGAACCAACTTCTGGTCACTTGGGCTATTCTCGCACACTTGCTAGAATACGACAGACATTCTACCGGCCCAACCTTGTCACTCTTGTTAAGCGCTCTGTCAAGAGCTGTCGGCAGTGTCAGCGTCGGAAGGTTCCGCAATCAAAGCCTGCAGGCCTCCTCGTGCCCATAATACCACCACGCGCGCCGTTTGCCAAGTCAGCATGGACCTTATCGGTCCTTTTCCTCGGTCCTCCGGTGGCAAACATTGGATAATCATCGCCACAGACTATCTGACTCGCTATGCCGACACCAAAGTGTTATCTAGTGGTATAGCATCTGAAGTTGCCCATTTCTTTGTACACCAGATCATGCTGCGGCATGGTGCTCCGACCTGTATTATTACTAACAAAGGGAATGTCTTTACTTCACAAATGATGGCCGAAGTTTTTCAACTCAGTGGTACGGCGCATCGAAAAGCTACTGCTTATCATCTGCAGACCAACGGGCTGACGGAAAGGCTTAATAAGACCATCGCGAACGTGCTGGCGATGTATGTCGACGCCCAGCCCAAGTCTTGGGATGCGATCCTACCATATGTGACATTCGCGTACAATATGGCAGTCCGAGAGACGACAAGTTTCATGCCGTTTCGCCTCGTTTACGGCAGGGAGGTTCGGACGATGCTGGACACAATGCTCCCTTGCGAAACAGATAGCGAGCTTTCTACTCACACCGAGCACTTTGCCCAAGATGCTGAGCAAGCACGCCAACTAGCACGCGTCCACATCGCCCAGCAACAGGACAAGGATTCACGCCTGTACAACCTCCGCCACAGACAAGCTTCCTACAACACCGGGGACCAGGTGTGGGTGTGGACACCTGTTCGACACCAAGGCCTATCAGAAAAGCTGAATTGCCGCTACTTTAGACCACATAAAAATCTTGAGGTGCCTCAGTGACGTCACCTACGAGGTGCTCCCGGATGGCCCAGAGCAGAGAGGCCGTCGGCTACCTCGTTCAGAGACAGTTTACGTCTTACGAATGAAACCGTATTTTGCGCGGTAGCTGAAAAACGGCACCTGAAAACTTTTTATTTTTCGTTTGCTTTTGTCCGCTTGTGTACACGTGTGCCGTGTGCGTCACGCTTAAGGCGGGAGGAATTCCAGGGGGCGCTCGGAGCGAAAGACGTTGAAGTGAATCGGCTCCGCACTCGCAGGATGTACTTAGAACTCGGACCGTAGAATATCACTTGTACCGACTCAGTCAAGCTTGCCCCAGTCACCCACATCGTGATAATATGAACCCCGGCGCCCCATAGGCCGTGCTTGTAGCACTGCGTGAGTTGAACAGCGAATATTGGCGCGCACCTCCTCAGAAGGGCTTCTGCTGTCGACATTATAAACCATGCAGGGGGGGGGGGGCGGGGGGTGTCAGGGCCAGATGTAAACTATATTTGCACTGGGACATGCTCTGGACGTCCATCAAGGATGGCAACTTCACCGTAATGGTGTTCGATGGGCGATGGACGACAAATCCGCAGTAGTTAGTAGAACCAAGAACTTGGTGAATTGTGGCTTGAACATACTAGGGAGGGATAGTCGTTATATCAAACCGCAATGCGGGCTTGGTGGTGACGCGGAACAAGTTAGCAGCAGGTGGAAGCGGGGCTCGACTCACGAGCGACATCTGGCACTGTAGGCGTACAAGATTGCGTGGACGTGGAGGCTGCTTCAGGTTGTAACACAGAGGTCACCCGCACCGCTGTCGTCGGTGGCGCAGAATCCATGCACGCGCGTAGCGTAGCCTTAGCCTGCGCCTGAAGACGACCATGTTTGCTCCACAGCGCGAAAGTTGAAGATCAAAATTGCACCTTTCGTTGATCTTGAGGTTTTTACATTGAAGGAGTAGAGGTAACTCTCTAAAAGCGCCTGCTTTGAAAGGTAACTTTAGCCAAGGCTTAAAAAATAAAACAGTTGAATGAGGCCGGAGAATCTAGTTGCATACAGCTGCTAGCCATCTGGCGCACCACAGGCAATTTTTATTTTGCAGTTAACTAATTATTAATTACGATAATTTTTCTAATATACTAGCTATTACCTTTAGACAATAAATGGATTCGCAAAGTTGAAAAGCCCCTTCTGAAACCCCCATTCCATTTATTTCAGATGAGTCAAGACTTGTCAAGCTCTAAATAAAGCTCGCGAAATGCAAAAAAATATATAACGTGACTAAAGCATTCATGCGTCGTACCATGACAAGAGGCGCCTGTGAGATCTGTGAACTCCAACTCGCGGGAAGAATGAAAAGATGGGCTGGCAGGCTAGCCGCAGCCGTCGGACCGCGTTCAAGCGATGTGACAGTATGAGCTGCATTCGGCGCTCGCTTAATTGTGGGGTGGGACGGGTGGTCTAGCCCTCCTGTGAGCAAAGCAAACGAACTTTTTTCCCTTAGCAGTGGGAAAAGGATGAAAGGAGGGGCGGACAAGCTGGCCAAACGCGGACTGCGCGGTCTCAAACGACGATCGGCTTGGAGCTGCCATCGGCGTTCTCTTAAGTGTGTGTGTGTGTGTGTGTGTGTGTGTGTGTGTGTGAGAGAGAGAGAGAGAGAGAGGGAGAGAGAAAGAGAGAGATAGGGGGGTGCTTCCGTTTGCCAATACCACGGGCCCATACTTGGCAGTAAAGTATGCTCTGGCGTGGCCTGAGCGGCAGCGGATCCGCCGATTTGTCTGCTTCTGTGCGCAGGGCGTTAGAGCACTGGGATCGGCCTATTTTGTACCTAGTTACGTCCGTTATGTGAAACAATTAGAGCGGCGAAGAATTGTCCGCCCATAAGCTATAAGCAACACCATGGATAATTTCACAACTTATTTCCAAACGTCGATGTTTACACACCCTTTAGAAGATGCTCTAATAAGCCTTAATAAGTCTTGACAGTTTTCTTTTCCGCCCCCAGAAGAATGCATGCGTATGCATGCGTGGTCAGTACTCTCTCACGTTTCCATTACAAGGAGCATGGAAAAAAAAAGCTAGGAGGGAGGGCTTCCCTATCGAAAAATTCAGTGTCACTGGGATATTGGACAATGTTTTCCAGTGTTTAGCAGTATATTTTTTGCACTGGCAATACTACGCCACACTGGCGTTGCACTTGGATTCGCTGGGCCACACTTGCATGGTACTGACGCTCGCAGTTTAGCACTGGGTCGCACTGGCACCTACTGGACATTCACTGCAAGCTCACTGGTCCCAGCGTTTCACAGCGCCAAGCTACACCTTTCACTCTGGGTCGCAGTGTGTCACGCTGCGCCTAATGGACGTTCACTGCAAACTCACTGGTCTCAGCGCTGTGCAGCGCCAAGCTGTGCCGGTGTCACACTGCACACAGTTTGCACGCTGGGAGTGCCCGTCACATTCCCTGAGAAAATTGGGAGCGCTTACTAACGCCTAATTGCTGGAGAATTCATATCGTGCATCTTATTTTATATATAGCGGTTTTTAAAATGGGTCTAAATATGCGTCTGGCGCAAGTCCATGCAGCCAATGCCGGACGTCTACGTAGACATGTACACCACGTCTTCCTCGTGCATCATGCTACGCGCTCGATCTTCCGCAATGACAGTAAATTCAGGACCTTCAAAGTAAGTTTTAACAGTTTTTACGTCTCGCACTCACATATGATGCCGATCGCGGCGTTTGCATGCGCGTTTGCGCGCTGCGATCAGCGCTGCCGCTCGCAGCACATTGCATGCAAGCGCCGCGGCGGCAAAGCGATGCGGCGTACGCCGGCCAGTAGAGATACACGATATAGTTTGGCACATCTTTCCCTCTTAGTAAGCGGTCTTGAACTCCGCCGTATCTCGATTTACTCGTACTTTGCAAGATGCCAGCATTTATGGACCGCCGGCGCCTTTAGTGCTTTCTGAAGTACGTACTGCGCCCCGAATCTATGTAGTGCCGCGGACATTGAAAACAGGCATCTTAAAGCGCAGCTTTTCTTTTAAGTGCAAACAGTGCATAGAGGGTGTTCGCTATTTGATTTTTGCGTACATGGAGTTTAAACCCCTGCATGCTCGAGGTTACCGTAACCTGATTGAATGGCCTCCGCTTTCACACGAGCGGGAGATATGCGACGCGCCGGACTTCGGTACGCGGTAGAAAATGTGCGCTGCACATTCAGTTGCAGAAGCTGACTCTTGGAATTTTGCAGAGGGTGACACGCAAGCGATCGTTGCTACAACCACCCATATATATTGCTACGAAGATGACGAAGTGGACAGTGGCGCGGGGCGGAGCGCTCGCGCCAGTTCCGCTGGCCATTAAAAGCATATTTCATCGTCATGTCATCACGTCGTTCTGTTTCTGTTGTGTCGCCGTGTTCCATCGCTTGTCATGCCACCACGTAACATTTGGTGGAGGTGCTAGGAGTCAATCCTAGTACCTCTCGCCATGGCTGGCCTACTGTGTGGCGCGTGATTGCAGTCGAGTACGCGCCCTCAGTGCGTTGACCGGCTGTGCGAAGCTCGCAATTCCGTCCTCGATCACGTTGTCGTTTTATTTTCTTGCCTTTTGGGCGCTTCCATATCGAGGTTTGATGTGTGCAAAATAAACGGGAATTGTAGCCAAGCATTTGTCCTGTGAATATCGTTCCTCTTGCGCTTATGATGCATATATATGCACCATCGAATGTACTCCGTCCGCGCGCTCTCAAATGAAACATGCAGGGGCACGATAAATATTCTACTTTTGAGGGGCTGCAAATTGCTGTACAGCAGTACGCGAAGGAGAAGTTTTATCATTTCTGCCTTGACCATGCATAACTCAGTGTTTCAGGTGTGGTCAAGCTAGTTCGAACAGCTCGCTTTTCAAGAAGAAATAATGGCTGATTGGGCGAGTTGGTGAACCATGACGAACAGTAATATAAGAGCGCAACAGAAACCTTCGTCTCGTTTCTGTTGCGCGATTATATTACTGTTCGCCTTTCAAGTCCGCGGCCAGCGCTGGACCAGCAGAGCGACTTTCTACGCTACACCGATGTCTTGCTAGAAAGCCAGCCTAGGCGGCGTTTGACATTCAGATGGTTTTTGTGGGCCCCGTAATGATAAACAACGCCTTCAGAAACGTGCTAAATGTTCAGAAATATTCAAACAATGTTTAAAAAATCATAGTCATCACAAAAACATCAAGAGGACATTTTAGATCATCTTCGCAGAAACAAATCCACAGCTGACACAGCTTCATACTTATGAAATAGGACAATTACCAATATGCGAAGAGTGGAGATGAACTAGCAGTAAATCATTGGGGGGAACGAGGGGATTTTTCTATTTAACACTTTCACTCCAGGTTGTCTTCAAGAAAAAAAAGCGGGCAGACGTCGACAAAACAATTGAGCACTCCAGTCAAAACCAAACACCCGCACGTCTTTAGAGATCTGTAGAATTGCCAAAGGTCACTTTCCGATTGCTAGGACATTACAGCTGCATGACAGAGCTGTCAGGTGAATAGACCACACCAGACCAAATGCTTCTCATATAGTATAGCTAACCAAGGTACACCTAACAGCGTTGTGTTGATTTTTATGGCACATAAGCGACTAATACTGCCATGTGCCAAGAACAAGGGTTAATATATATTTTTTTGCGCAATGACTAAAATGTTCTTTAGGATGCAGCTTGTTTAGGAACATTGCTTCCTTTAGGAAACCGAAAATGCAGGGAATTTGGACTAGTGCAGTTCCTCGTAGGATTATTCTGGAATGGAAAGGGTTCTGTTGCAAAATGGCAGAAAATGTTTTCTTAATTTCTCGCATCTGGTGCATATGAAAGTAACATATGGTTTATTGCTAGTTCACCTCCCCTCCTCGCATATTGGTTTGTCCTCTTTCATAACTATAAAGCTCTGTGTCAGGTGTGGGTGTGTCTCTTGCGAAGACGGCCTTAAATGTCCTCCATGATGTGTTTTTGATGAAATCATTATTTCCATTCCTCGATGACAGGTTTGACAAAGTGTAGTTCGCTGTTTATTTCAATATTCCAAACATTCTGCAATTTCACTTGCAAATTTCTTTGTACAAGCTTTTTGGTATTTTTATGCAGTATATTGAGCCTCTGTAATTTAGCATTGGGGCTAGGTTACCCGGTTATTTCTCTTTAGCACCTTTGAAGACAGCTGTCCAGTATTCTTAAAGTGTAGGGCTTCTGACAACAGGAACTTCTTTCAAGTCATAGAAATAAATGAGACTCACGATCATTAGCTTAAATTAAAGCGTATATATATATATATATATATATATATATATATATCGATCGCTCAGTGGAACCGTGTCAGCACGTTGTTAGAACAGGTTTTGTAACAACAACCGCTGCCTGAGGTGGTTGTGCCATGTAACCACAAGCACTGACAGAACGCTTGATCATGTTATGTGATGATGCTGCCCTTGCAAAAATAAAGGTACACATTTCAGAACATCTAGTGCCCCACTTGACCATTTGCCACCAATGTTTGTGCGAAAATGTCTTTTTCATGCATGTTAACCAGCATGATCAACGAACATATCTTGTGCACAAGCCAAAAGTGCCACGATGCAAATGCCACGAGGCCACACGATATGGCAGGAGTTGCTAACTCGAGCTTGCAAAGTTACATTTTGAAATATTTTATGGGACGTTTCAGCTCTGAGTAAGAAAGGTTACTCCTAGGCCATGTAGGCACATTTGTACAGTTTGGTTAACACAAGCCTTACAGAGGTCTACGTCAAGTTGTCTTTCACATAACACGGCAGCCTATGACTGCATGCTAATGAGTATGTGTGAGATAACAGAGACATGAATTAAGGAATTATTGATTAAGTGTGTAGCAAAGGGCATATACAGTTGTGAGCAAAAGTGGTATACTCCACACGCTGCAAGAAAACTGCCCACCAGATTTTTCCGACAGAGAAGCAGTTATTTCTGAGATATGCATTACGTATCCTCCTTGATATACTTGCCATCTTGCCCAAGCAATTTTGTGTGGCACATTTTGTTATGCTGAAAAAAATGAATCGTTATGGTTTGCGTGGAGTATAACACTTTTGCTCACGGGTGTACATTTATGGGAATCCACAGTGGCATCCGCAGACAAGAGTCATTAACACTGGCACATCATACCCTTACAGGTGGAGGTTAGGAATCTCCCTAATTTTTGTCTACTCAAAGCTTAAGTCATTTTCTTCGTTCTTCTAGGTAAGGAGGATGTCAAAATAATAGCATCAAGAATGCCTAAGACCATCAATTACGAGGAGGTTGATCTCGTAAATAAATATTTCACAAAATATGGGTGACTAGCAGTGCTAGCAAAAGTCGAATCTTAGCGGAAAGGCATGAAATTGAAATGCAACGAATGCAGAGATGTGTTGCGAGACGATCAACTGTCGTGTGCGACATCGTCTCCATTAGTTTGATCAAGTGATTGGCCAAAGTTGACGGAGCTTGTGGCTTTGTGAGAAGTGCAGTCTAGTAGCATAGATGCAACCTTGCCCATTAACAATTTGAGTGCAGTAAGTGCATCATATTGCTTTTGTAAGATGTTCATAGTCTCCATGCAAACATTGTTAGAAATTTCCTTTTAGTGAATGTTTGCTGAAATGCGAATATAATGTGCAATAAAACTAGTGTTTTTTGCTATTTACTTTTTCATGTATACGTTATTTCTGTGAAGGACTCCACAGGCTAGAAGGAAATGTAACGGCATGCGTTTAGTCACTAGACCCCGTCTTGTTGGCTCAGTAGTTCAGAGTGCTCGGCTGTTGAACCCATGGATGCAGATTTGATTCCAGGCGCAGAAGCACTTCAATAGAGGCAAAACAATAGGCTGTCATGTACCGTGCGGTGCCAGCGCTTGTAAAAGAACCCCAGGTGGTGAAAATTATACCTGAGCCCTCAAAATTGCGTCTCTTATAGCCATAGTTGTTTTCAGACGCTAAAACATATATTATATATCACGTCATTTTCTGAGTAAGATGCTGTTCATAGTCACTACTTCATACACAAAACGTCCAGTTTTTTTCTGCGTGGGACAACATGTGTTCTACAATTTTATTTTAGCCTTCATAAATAATGCCACACTGGCTCCACATGGCCTTCTGTCAACCCTTGTTATGTGTCACAAACACACGCCTGCATGGAGGAGACCATTACGTTCCATTTGTCAGAACTGAAATGC
The DNA here is from genome assembly GCA_023969395.1 of Amblyomma maculatum. Classification (NCBI taxonomy): domain Eukaryota; kingdom Metazoa; phylum Arthropoda; class Arachnida; order Ixodida; family Ixodidae; genus Amblyomma; species Amblyomma maculatum. The sequence goes on from JAJIZL010034110.1 coordinate 32,638, forward strand.
ATTCTTTACATCATTCCTGTAATTCAACTGCTTGCTATTTGAGCTATCCAGCATTGATGCAAGCTTCAAAGAAGTGCAATTAGCAAATTATTCCAAGAACTGGTCTGGTTTTATCTTCAACAACTGTTCCAGAACCATAATTAGCCAAACGTTGCACAACAGAAATAAGAGGTTACAAAACCTAAATAAACGCACATCCTACAAATGGTATGCAGGGTGTCACATCCTAAAGTGACATATATGAAGAATACGGCAGTGGAGGGCTCCAGATTAACTGCCTGGACTTCGTGCCTTGCATTGACATATCGCAGCAAACAGATGTGTTTGTATTTCGCCTCCACCAAAGTGCGGCTGCAATCACTGGAGTTCAATATCACGACGTTGGGGCAAGTAGCCACACGCACTGCTGAGATGTCGCAGCGTGTAACCTCGCCAGCATTACAGCTGTCACATGCAAGGCAGATATTCATGTTCAGCTTTGGACTGACAAGCTTAAACGTGTACCATTTCCGTTTGCCTAGCATGACAAAGCAAAAACAAACTAAGGAAAAACAAAAGAAAAAAAAAACATAATACAGGACTAGACACATATAAAGAATCCTTGTTCCTTTATTAATGGTAAAGTGGCCTTCAATAACGGCACAAAGCCTGAAGGAAGGTGCAGTGCCTGGCAGCTAATATTTTCGCCTGTAGTAATGCGCATCTTGGGGGTGTGGGCTGAGCACATTTTTCTGTCCACTCCAACATGCGAAAACTACATCATGTGCATTCCCAACTTTTTGCAACGCCAGTTTAAAGTATTGCCGTTCAATATACCTTTTGGAAGCTTCAAAACAATAGGCGTGTACTTTATAGAAATGGCCCATTTTCCGCGTTTTAAGCTCCGTAGTGCAGTCTGATAAATTGTCGATCACTTATTTTGGTCTGACTGTTGCACAGCGCTTGTCAATAAGTTCATGACGCTTTCTTTACGCGACATTTTCGGACTTACCACTCAATAAAGCGGGAATCACATGTGAGCGAAAAAGTGAGCGACGCGACAAGGCGGCGCGGCGAAAGCTATCATGGTTCGCTCCGTCGCCTACTGGGGAAGACGCATGCACGCGACAGCGCGAACCGGGAGAAACGGCGACGACTTTCTGGGTAGGTTGTGTGGCTGGCATAGTGACTTGGTACACCGCAAAACTGCTGCTAAATGCAACAACAGTCATAACGATTGCAAGAATCAAAGTTATTTTTCGACAATATGGCAAAGTAAAATATATTTACGACAAACCGTATCAAATGTGTGTTAACTTACACAGTACGAGAAGTCACGTGACCCCTTTTTTGTGTCAATTGCGATTAGACGTTCTTTGAATCCTTGGCTATTCACCATTGTTCGTATAAAGGGAAAATTTTACGCAGTATTGCACAATCGCAATGCAACACAGAAAAATAAAGAAAGCGTGCGAAATGAGCGGCAGTGACGTACGCTTACTTCCGGGCGAACGAGCGAAATTTGCTATGTCTGCAGATCTCAGCGACGAGCCACGTGACGCATTGCATTTCTGTTCGCGCGAAGGCTTCGCGCGACGCGTGCCGCCGTCGTGTTCGCGTTCGCGTGAGTTTTTGCGTACATGTGATTCAGCCTTAAACACTGACATGCACGTGGAACATCGGCGATCATGAATGAACACCATCTATGTGAATACGCTCAACGCACTCATCACAGCACTCTCGTAGGACTTAGTCCAAACCGTGGTCCGGACATCACGCATCTCACGAAAAGCACGAACCGACGCCTATACCTCCAACCGTACAGCAAAAAAAAAATGACGTGATGCTTGTATTAGATCACGGCGGACTAGAGACACGCAGGCGGTACCCAGCAGCTTTTTCAGCGCCGCTTGTATGTATACAACTTAATTTTTCAGCACCGAAAATCATCAGCAGAAATTAAGCGACGCGTTACGTGACGCATCTGATTACAATGAAATTGAGGAAACTTTGAAAAATCAAAACTACATAACTGCCATCGTAGACGATAATCCACAGGATAACGGAGCAATTGAGCGGGCGTGCGGGCCACGGACACCTATTACTTATGCGCTTGTGCTTCTCTGCACGCCCAAATAACGTAAACCTATCATGCCATCACGTAGTCTATCACCCACTGCTACAATCACACATCCGAGGACCTCGGACCCGTCCTGGTTTTCCGACGTATCCCGGAGAAAAAACGCATCGTGTCCGCCGGACGTAAACACCACCGATCGGGTCCGTGCGATATATTTCCCGGATCCGTCTGGCTTTTCCGACGTATCCCGATGAAAAACTCACCCAGTACGTCGGATGTACAGTCGTGAGTAAAAGTGGTATACAACACTCAGCTATAGTAAGAGACCTCCAAAAACTGCATCGAAATGCCATCCAGCGACAGCGTAAGAGGCAGCGACAGTGACACATGCATGTGGATAAAATGGGGCACTGCCACTATTGTCTCAATCTTAGATAGCTGTTGCTAGATGAAGTTGGGATATTTGGATTGGTAAAACGTTTATTCGGGGCCTGCAGTAGAACGCGTGCGCGCGCACGGGGCCTACGTCGTCCTCTGGGCACCGGCCGCGCGGCCTGGGTCCCCGCTCGCCGTGGCCGGCTCGCTGGTTCCCTGCCGGGCCAGCGCCTTGATGACCTGCTGGACGGCCCAGAGTTGCTCCTCTTGATTGTCGCTCCCTGCGGCTGCTTCCAGTCGCGGCGGGATCCTCCCAGACTTAGCTTCTTCCTGGTACTGGGTAGATTTCCACAGCATGTGTGCGAAGCCGGCAGTCTCCGTTCGGCAGACTCTGCATTTGTCTGTCGGGTGCGTCTCGGGATACATTCTATGCATCAGCAACGGACTGGGGAGTGAGCCCGTCTGTAGCTGTCTGAATAAAACGGCTTGCTCTCGACTGAGCCCTGAGCAAGGGGGTGGAAGAGTTCTGCGAGCTAGGCGGAACACCTTGGTTATTTCGTTGTAGTCCGTCATGCAGTCTTTGGTGCTGAACCACAGCGGCCAGTCGACCGAGGCGCGGTCCGTTAGCGCGCGCGCCTCGGCGTGTGCCGTCTCGTTGTGGTTGGCGTTGCGGTCTGACGCCTCGCCCGCGTGCGCTGGGAACCACTTGATTCTCACTTGTCTGCTGCCATTGTCGTTTTTGGTTGCCTGCAGTATGCGCACAGCTTCTTTCGCTATCCTGCCTTTGGCGTAATTTCTCACCGCCTGCCTCGAGCCGCATAGCACTGTGTGGCAGTCGCGGTCGGCGATGGCCAGGGCGATGGCCACCTCCTGCGCTTGCTCTGCCTTGGTGCATCTCGTGCTGGCGGTCGTGCGAACGGTGTCGGTCGCGTCGACGACGACCGTCGTGAACCCGTGTGTCTTGGCATACTCAGTCGCGTCAACGTAGCGTGCGTGTTTGTCGGCCGCGTGCTGGTCTATCAGCGCCTTGGCGCTCGCTGCTCTCCTCCCTTTGTTATACTCCGGGTGCATGTTCTTCGGTACCGAGTTCACTCTGATGTTACGCCTGATCTCATCGGGGACGGAGAGCTGCGTCTGCTCCCTGCCTTGATATCAAACTCCCAGGTAGTCCAGGATTTTCCGGCCGGCCTTGGTCGTAGACAGTCTTTCGAGCTGTGCGGCACGTTGGGCCTCCGCTATCTCCTCCAGCGTGTTGTGCACCCCTAGCTGCAGGAGGCGTTTGGTGCTCGTTGTTTCGAACAGTCCCAGTGCCGTCTTGTAGGCTCTGCGGATGAGTACATCTATCTTGTTTCTCTCGCTCTTGTTCCACTTGTGGTAGGCCGCCACGTACGCTACGTGACATATGACGAACGAGTGGATCATTCTGATCAGGCTCTCTTCCTTCATTCCACTTTTCTTGTTCGTGACTCGTTTGAGTAGTCTCGTGGCTTTCGCCACTTTCGCAATGAGCCGGGTGACGGTCTCGCCGTTTCTGCCGTGCGTCTCGATCGTCATCCCCAACACTCTGATCTTGTTGACTCTTGGGAGCGCGTTTCCCTCTCTGGTCTTGACTTTGATTACCTCGTACTCTCTCGGGCTGCTCTTAGGTTTGCGGTGCTTGACGGGCGGGATACATTTTTCTTGAGCTGCGCCACCAGCTGAGTGTTGTATACCACTTTTTTCGCAATGGTACCTTTAAAGCCGTTGATCGGGTCCGTCCGACGTACCTTTAGCCACAGCCTTTTTATATTCACTACACAACTACAGCAAATGTGTGTTGAACCTTTTTTAGGTCTGAGAATTCCCCGCCCGTCGCGCCTGCCGAGGCAAAGGTGTGCTCCGCTGCAACAGGGATGTTTGAGGAAGACTAGAAAATCACCAAGCCTGAATTTCTCCTTACGAGAGTACTTTCGTGAGTTCTAGATTAGCGCCAAGAGAGCGGGCCCTTCTAAGCGGTCACCATGTGCAAACAGATGCGAACCAGAAATGAACCTGAAAAAATTCTGTTATTTCACGGTCAATGCCCATCGCAAGACCACAGCATACCATCCGCAAAGCAATGGTCTTACCGAAAGGTTGAATAAGACGATTGCGGACATGTTGTCAATGTCCGTCGATGTGCAGCACAAGACCTGGGACGAGGTGCTGCCGTACGTCACATTTGCATATAATACAGCCCTACAAGAAACAACGAGCTTCACACCATTTCGTCTTGTGTACGCGCGTGAAGTTCAGAGCATGCTCGATTCCATGCTCCCGTGCCCAGATGATGACCAGCTTCCTCCAGATGCCCAGCAGTATGCCATCCGCACTGAGGAAGCCCGCCAGCTCGCCCGTGTGCACATCGGGTGGCAGCAGACCTCTTACGCGCACTGCTACAACCTCCGGCACCGCCAGGTTCACTACAAACCTGGGGCCAAGTCTGGGTGTGGACACCAGTTCGCCGTCCAGGCGTGTCAGAGAAACTCCTTTCCCGCTACTTCGGGCCGTACAAAGTGTTGCGTCGTGTGAGTAACCTCAGTTATGAAGTTATTCCAGACGGCGCCGCACTTCCAAAACGACGAAAGCCCAGTTCGGACATTGTGCACATTGGGCGGCTGAAGCCGTACTACCAACGATAACGTACGGCTACCCCCTGTGACTACTCTCTTACTTTTGACAGCGTACTTGCCGGCCGTCTTCATTTTTTTTTTCAGTTTTTTTTGGGAGGGGGGGGGAGGGGGTAATGCCACCTAGCGTTGCCAGGTAGCGCATTACTGAGTGAAGGAGGACGAAGTTGGAAGGACGACGAAGTTTCGCTTGCACGTTTGCGTTCGTGCTGCTCGCTGCCGTTGTGTGTGGGCTAACCCTTTGCTATTCTTGGTATTCTCAATCACCATGTACGTGACGACAGTATGATTAGCTACCACCTCCTTGAGAATCATAAAGGTGCTTGCTGATTAACGGTTTTCACTGTAGGTTCATTGCAAACTGGATATTTTAGACATAACCAGTATGTCTACAGAGCAAGATTTATTGAAAGGAAGATAGATAGGTCGGCTGACTACAATAAGGGTGGCAGCAGAATGCTGGAGCTGATCAAATGAGGAATCATCTATTCAACATCACGCTAATCTGTGAGTAACGTGTCTTCTTCCAAGGCCCCATAATGTCCAACCGAAAAAGAGAAAAGGAAATAGAAGTGCCAGACGAATCGCATTGAGATGGAAAACATCCTCAAGGCATTCAAATCTTTTAAAACTCCCGATGAGGTATGTTACGTTCATAATTTGTTACCTCCTTGATAGTCACTAAAGGGTGGTATAGCAGCCTATGGGGTGAATTGGTGCATAATACTCAGAACTGCGGTGAAGCATAGACAAACACATAGAAACACGAAACAGGCACACGCTACAAACTGTAATATTAAACTGTACCCGAACTTCCTCTTGCACACTCGGCCACAACTTCCTGCTCTACTCTCAAGTACAGCACACTCGCACACATCTTCTATCCCAAGCAGCTATGTCTGGCCAACAATAAATGTTAGCAAGGTAGCATCCAAGCAACAAATACAAGACCAAGACCGTCACTCACATCGCCTAACAAGAGTCAATACTTCCGCCACATAGGCACAAACTAAGAAACAACACACATCTGTAGCTGCCAAGAATCAGGTTCACATTCACTCACAATACATCTAAACAACGAGTCCAGTTTGTGAGTTTCAACACAAAAAACACATCAAGGGAACCCTTATTTCAATCGCTGAATACCTTGGCCAATCTGGTCAGCTGCAGCTTCGTTCATTTCTTCTTCACAAGTATAAAATTCTTTTTAATTGCCTAAGGTCGCCTTATTAGCCAAGAGTCGGGATAGGATGGCCCGAGAAATTTTTGAGGCATTATAAATACAAAAGACAGCACATGTGTAATTGATGCCTCTTTGTCTTTGTGCAGAAATGAAATTTCAGTTCTTGAAGGCTGTTTATGAGTTGTTGCGAGGGGTGTGTGGTGCATGAGGAATGCTTTTTGGATGGGCTTGAAGACTTACTGAGGACTTCTTGGAAAATGAGCCTGGTGCAGATAGAAGGTACTTATAAGTCTTGATTTTTTTAGAGGATTAACCGTCGTCTTCTTCAAAGTTACAAACAACGGGGCTTTGCAGCTCCGGCTGGCCTACACAAAGTGAAGGCGACCCAGGAAATTAAGAATTTTATGTTTGTGAGGAAGAAAGCTAGTGCAAAAGCAATCGTATTTTGTAATGAACTGCAGCTGACAAGATTGGCCAAGGTGATGAGCGATTGAAAGGAGGGCTGCCTTGATGAGTTTTTTTTCCATTGAAACTCAGAAAGTGGACTCATTTAGATGTATTGGGAGCGAATGTGAACCTAATTCGTGGCAGCTGCAGATGTGATGTTTTTTTTTTTTAAGTTTGTGTCTGTGGCGAGAGTAGTGAATGTCTTGTTTGGACGATGTGAGTGACGATCTTGGCTTTGTATTTGTTGCTTGGACGCTACCTTGTCAACAGTTATTGTTGGTCAGACATATCCGCTTGGTATAGACCAGATATGGTTACCCTCGCGCGCAGGCTGCTAGCGCGCTCCTGCTCTAGACACCAGGCGACATATGTCGGGCGGGCCCGTCCAGGGGGCTGCGGATCACGCAGGCGCGTCGCGTTGCATACGCGTGTTCGTGTGCGATCGTTGTTAAATTCTGTACTTAACGCGCTCTACCACTTATGCATGTAGGTGTGTGCTGAGCCTCGCTACTCACATTTGTCCTTGTTCTACATATTACTACAGCATTTTGAAGCCCACTGTCCTCTCGTTGACGCAAGATACGAAGGTAGACTACCATGCAGGTTGCGAACTGTAAATCGGCTTTGATGCGCAGCAGTGGCATATTTTTTTTCTCGGACTGCCCTTCACAAGCATTGAATGCATATGTTTTCCTTTTTTACTTTTTTAATTCTGCGAATGAGAATGTAGAATTTTGAACCCGACTCCACGGTGTGAGATGTAACCGGATTGGCGAGCTTCGCGCTAAAGGTTGCTTAGGCAAACCGTGTTTTCGGCCACCAGTGGTTCGTCTATGGCTTTCGTTTGCCGTTCCATAACGCGAGTGTAAGTCCGATTATAGCAGACGCTTGGGCGAGTTGGGTAATCCCCAAGTGCAGACAGCGCAAAAAAAAAAATAAATGTGGAGCTACGTTCCCGATTTTTTTTTCTTTTTTGCTTGCGCTGTCTGCACTCCCACTAACAACAATCCAAATTTTTAATTCCTTATTTCAGAGAGAAGTCTGCGTGAAAAATGGTTGAGCATAGTAGCTTTTTGTGATTTCTGGCTGAGACTCAACAAACAATTTCATTACAGGCTATGACCTGGTCGAAATGGCTAAACAGATCTTTTACATACACCGAAAGCATCTAAATAGCGAATATTCGTATAAAGCCTCTACTGTGTTAGTATTTGTTCAAAACTTGAAAGAAATAGAGACACGGTGTTGTGCCCTCCAGCGGTGGCTCTGTGGATAAGGCTCTCGACTGCTGAGTCGGAAGACATGGGTTCGATCACGGAAGCTATGGCAGCTCTTCGATGAAGATGAAGCTGAAGGCGCTTGTATGGTGTGCGATGCCAGCGCACGTTAAAGAACCCCAGGCATTCGTTAACTTTCCGGAGCACTTCGAGCCGATGCCACATTTGGACGCTAAACTTCATATACCACATCAAAACAGTTGTCATGCTCCAGCTAGCATTTCTTTGCTACAGTTTCTTCCTTTGGCATGTATGACAATGTACGTGCAGGATTTAAAAAAAAAAGTATCATACTGTTTGATAGGCGCTACTGTTTGATAGGCGATAGATTACCCAGCAATGAAAAGAAATGATCCTTATGCGGCGTTGTTTATAAATAAAGTGCAACAAAACTTTTCTGCTGTTAGCTTGTCGATACCCGATGAACGCACCGCGATAATTTGTTGGTGTTACTGGCACACACCACGCGAGTGACAGTGCAGCCTAACTGGTGAGGATCGAAATGTCTGGAAGGAAGAAGAGCTCATTAGAAGTTGAATTGTGAGCCGTACACAAGAGCAATGCTTGCAATTGTTCACAAATTTTTTCTCGCTTGTAAGGTACCGAAACGACAGCAATATAGCGGGTGTGCGTGCTGAGCACCGACACAGTTGAAGTGAACGTCAAACTAAATTCCATAAATAACGAGTCGATTTTAACTGTACGGAAATGCAAGTAAACTTGCTGCAACACAACCGTGCTGTGAAAATATTTTTTGCAATACGCCATGCGCAGCGCCTATAGGGGCGCCACTGAAACCCACGTTAGTGGTGGTGGTGAAAAACATTTATTATATTACATAGAGGTATATACACTAGATGGGATGCCTAGACAGGTAATCCATTGGTGTTTGCCGCAACCCGGGCGCGCTGCGTTAAGACCTTTTGGGCCTCTAGGGTGCAGCAGCCGGACAGGGTCGCCTCCCAGTTCTCTCGCGTGGGGTTGGGAATAGGGGGCAAAGATGGGTTTTTCTGGCAGGCCCACACCATGTGGAGGTGTCAGACACCTCCCCACAGTGCGAGCACAGCCCGTCGAATTGCGGATCAAAATGTTTTAGAGTAGCCGGGCACAACATTGTATTGGTGAGCAGGCGCAGGAGCACCCGCTTGTTAGCCTTCCCCAGCCCTTTGCACGGGGTGGGAAGAGTTTGGTACGTGGATCTGTAATATTCATATATTTCTTTAAATTTGTAAACTTGGCTGAAATCGCAATCCTAGTCCGCGTCGGGTCCCGTGGGAAATGTCCGGAGAGAGAGCGCGCGGGCGGCAGCGTCGGCTGCCTCATTCCCTTGGAGACCTTGGTGACCTGGAGCCCAAACGAGAGATCTGTACGCGGGATCCGAATCTCGACTAGAATTTCGGTATATGCGGTAAGCTGGAGGGCAGTCTACCCTTGCTGGACGTTCCGACAAGCCCCTCGCGAGTCGGTTATGATGTATTTGGAGGAGGAGTCAGAGGCTGCGAGGGCAATGGCAACCTCTTCTACGTGGGTTGGTGACTGGGCCTTGAACGTAAGGCCATCTACTGTTTTGCCCTTGTGGATGACCGCGGCTGTGTACCAACCCCTAGGGTTCGGGCCGGAGACGTCCACATAAAAAACTCCTGGTTTGTTTCCGAGATGGCGGCCCAAGGCTTCCGCCCGCACCAGGCGCCGACCATTATGGTCCTCTTTGGACATGTTGGCGGGGAGAAGCCGCACATTGAGAGCACGTCTCCATTTTTTGGGAATCATCTCTCCTCTGTGAGCTGGGTGTGTTGGATGTGAAGTCGGGCATCAAGACGGCGACCAGACTCTGTCTTTGTTAGACGCGTGTACTGATTGGTGAGGTGGGACTCCCGAAGCCCCTTGAAAGTATTCACAACACCCAGCGCCATGAGACGGCTGGTAGAGGTGGAGACCAGGAGGTCCAGTGCTCGTTTCATGATTTTACGGAGGATAACTTCGAGAGTATCCTCCTCCTGTTTCCGCAGATGGAGGTAGGGAGTCGAATACAAGATTCGACTAGTCGCGAATGCGTTCTCCAGCCGCAAGGCGTCCTTGCATCGTAACCCACCGCGCTTGTTGGAAACCCGGCGGACCATGCGGCCCACCTGGTCCGCCACCTGCCGGAGCTTGGCGAGTATTGTGTCGCATCGTGTCTGGTTGTGTATAAAGAGTCCAAAAACTCTGATTTCCTTAGATTCTTGAATGGGACCGCTTTGCAAGGTGAGATTGATTTGAGTCGAGCATGAGCGCGAGGGGCGTAGATGCACGAATTCAGATTTCTGCGGTGAGCACTGGAGACCACAGCCGGGGGCATAGCGATCCACTATGCTAGCAGCCGTTTGCAGGCTTGTCTCTATGTCCCCCAGACGCCCTTGCGTTGCCCAAAGGGTGATGTCGTCGGCGTACAGCGCGTGTTGCACCCCTTCGACCGCACCCAACAGAGCAGGTAAGCGCATCATTGCAACGTTAAATAGCAGAGGGGACAGCACTGCGCCTTGCGGAGTGACCCTCGTGTCGTGCAAAAAAGGTCCGTGTTCTTGATTCTGTATTCGGATATAAGACAGTCTGTCTGTGAGAAATTGGTTAAGTAGTTGAAAGTGTTCGTACCACAGTGCGCTTGACTCAAGTGCGTGAGTATGACCTCGTGTGTTACTTTGTCGAACGCCCCTTTGAGATCCAGGGCGAGGACGATTTTGTTGTTTCTTGTGCATGTGATGGGGTTCGGTATTTCGCGGTTGAGTTGGAGCAGGACATCCTGTGCGGATCTGTGTGGGCGAAATTCGAACATGGTGTCCGCGAAAATATTGTGTTGTTCAAGGTACTCAGACAGCCGATCCCGCACAATCGTCTCCATCAGTTTGCCCACACACGAGGTGAGAGAGATGGGTCGGAAGTTGTCCGTGTCGACTGGTTTCCTCCTGGCTTTGGGAATAAAGGTGACGAGAGCCGTCTTCCATTCAATGGGAAGTTGGGTTTCCCCTGTCCAGATCGCCTTGATATGCGTTGCGGCGGCCGTCGAAACCCGAGGTGGGCCTCATGTGGCAAGCGTGGCCGTGGTACACGCGTGCGATCTGCCGTTTGTGCGCGTCTCGCGGGCACTTCCGCGGTGACAGTGTGCGCAAGGTGATCGCACTTTATTATAGTAGGCATGTGTTCGATATCATGGCCGTCTGGAACTACATCGCCTTCATATGCATCAAGTGTCTGCTGCAGGCGAGCGTCAACCAGGTTGCGTACGAAGGGGAGCTCATTTTGAGTATCCCGCTTTCATTATAACGCCACGCGAATTCTTTCATTCCTTGACCTATGAACCAATGTTCTTTTTTTGCTTATTGGTACACGCTTGCTTCGTTTATTGCAATATATTACTACAGTAAACTAGGCAGCGTCCTCGAAACTGCGGGCGATTTCGTACTAGTGCGACCGCAGGCAAAGCCAACGAGCTCGCAAACCAGCATTCTGGGCATCCGAAAAATAGCGCATATTGGGTTCAGATTTTTCATGCTTGCGCTTTACCACTGCCTGTACGGCATTGATTTCACGTATTCCGTCCTCAAAAAGGCAGAGTGGGTAGATAATTTCATGGGGGAGTGAGATATGAGCAGAAGTAATATCTGAAAAGCGGCATCACAGGTTAGCCAAGAGCATATTAGATAAAAATTTTATATCTATTTTATTATTGTAGTATCATCATCATTTCATTTGTGTCACCCTCGCGCCCAACTGCAGAAAACAGGGTACTTTGCAACAAGCTCTAGAGCCCTTAGTCTGGATAGCAAATGCAGCGGCATGTTATGTTTTCGTAATTTTGTCAGACAACAGGAACACTGGCATGGTCTTCAAAGTAATTGCATGGCAAGTTTCAAAACGCATATTGGCCAATATATGTTCAATAATCCGTCGCAGTGGCTCAGGCTACTGAGGAGGATGGAGTTATCGGGACCGAAGTCGACCGCTCCGCCCGCGTTGAGAAACGAATAATTCAACCTTGTGCTGTGCAATATCAATGCACGCTAAATATCGTTTGGCTAAGCGTTTCACAAATATAATGCATATTGTATCTTCCCTGCTAGCGGACGCGACCAAGTTTAAACAAAGTGTTCACGAAAGGTGCAATAACAAGCAGAAAACACTGAAAAATAGTTATCACTCAGCCCTGCCACACGACAAATGTAATGCCTTTTCCATGGAATGACGCGTGTTCAAAATGATATTTTTTCGCAGCTACGCGAGATAATATAATGACATTCGATGAAAACGACATTAGTCATCGAATGCGTTTGAGGTACACATCCAAATGCGATCAACGAGGAAATGTGTTATGTCGACACTAGAGACTCGGATACACCCAAAATAAACTACAAAAGTGCCACCTGCAATAAATGCTACTGTGCTCCTATAATTTTGCAGCTAGTCATCTATGAGAAATATGCCAAATAGCATCGTAAAAAAAAATAAACTGGCTCACATCGCTACCAGCCAACCCGTAGCACCGCACAAGTCGCTTCTGCTGCCGCGGTCCGTCGGCGCCGAGTCGCCGACACGGCGGATTTCTTTCGCCACCTTCAAAAAAGCATGCTCTGTTCACCTTAAATAATACGCGCTTAATTTGAGGAAGGAATCTAAAAAAATTATCTTTACTGAGGAGCGCTGTTATGTAACTATATTTTGGAAGAAGGGATAACAGTAGTAGAAGCAAATTTCTGCTTTTAGCAGCTGCCGCCGCTGTGACGCAGCTCATCCTAATTCGTTCTCTTGCTCCGCTGCTAAGGCGTCGCCGAATTTACACCTTTCGTTTACTGTAAGACAATTTGTGAGACAATTGAACTGATAATAAGGCAGTTTTATGAATAGGAAATTTACTATTTCCAAAGCACTTCCATCTACGGCTTTTATGCGAAACCTTTAGGCGTTTAGGCCTATCGACGACTAGTGCCTAGCACAGGGCCAGAGCGCCGTCGTTACGAATTTGCGGTATTCCTTCTTGATGAGGTTAAGCTCGAGCATTTTTCGACGGGCCTTAATACGCCGAGCGAACGATTTGGCGAAAACGCACGGAAGTCAGCGGAGCTGTAGTATGCTGCACACTAGAGCGATACTCGAAGGCTCTATAAAATCGCTGTCGGACAGTACACTAGCACGGCCGCTCGATGGAAGCGCACTGGGTGCGGCCTGCTGCGTCGCGCCGCCGTCAATGGGCAAGCGCGTCCTTGGGGAGTTTACAGTTGCGCCCGCTATTTCTGCTGATGACGCCACGGTTCGGGGACACGTCGCCGCCGGGGTCGCCGGCTCTGAGCGCGCGGTTTGCTTCCTTTCTGAGCGTGTTCGCCTCGCGTCTGCGTGGTAGACGCAAACTTATTTGTGCGCGCGTGTGCAAGCACGTTAACGTTGAAACTTGATGCGTTTGTTTTTTAAGGCGAAAGCCGTTCTATGCCCATGGAACGAAAATCTATGCGCAGAAGCTGTGCCTGTTATCTGTGCGTCGCATCTGTGCACTGGTGTGCCAGTCGCAAAAGCGGACGTGCAAGGAGGGAGAATAAGAATTAAAATGATTGATGGTGATAGGTAATCAATAAAAGTTATAGACATTGATAGAGATAAGGACTAATGCTAATGACTAATGATGGTTAATAATGACTAAAATGATTTGTAATGACCAGTATATCAAACTACGACATGTAATGACCGCAATTGATTAGAAATGAGTAAAAGTGCTTAGCAGTGTGTGGTAATGACTATAATAGCTAAGCATGACTCATCATTACGGTTAATGACAACGAAATGATCAATATGTGAAACGACATGTAATGACCATTGCTTAGTTATGAGTGATAAGGGCTACAATGACTACGCAGGCAGACTCATCATGACTGAGAAACGACCAATATATCAAACGACGACTTGAAATGACGAATTGTGGCAAACGATGAGAGGCAAATGATAGGAGAAGGGTAGGCTTTCGCCGTCCTGCGCTTAAGAGACATCTAAGAGGCGCTCTAATTTTATCTGCTGAGCTCGCTTCAGGCAGACAGCAGCGAGGAGTAGAAATGCACTGGCTTCCTCTGAAATGAAATCGGCGCTGCGGTTAAAAAGTCCTGATGCTGAAGCATAATGCCCTATCAGCTGCCATTTAATTTGCAACAAGGGACAGCTGATTGGACTTGTTGGTGATTAATTATAGGTTAACCGTGCAAACAACGCGACGGGTCCCAGGGAGGTGGCCAGTGAAATAGGATTTTTAACTATGTTTTGTGAAGCAGATGAACACGATGAGGTAGCACCAGAAGCTTTTCTCGCAGGTTATGTTGCGAGGACGTATCAGAAAAAGCTACGAAGGTTGTTTTTTTATATATAAGCATGCAATTCGTCCTAAATTTTGCCACGCTAGTCTGAGTGGCCTTGCAAGTAAAGGAGCCTGTGCATACAACATTTGTTTATACTGTTGAGACTGTTTGAGCCGATGCGATAAAATGAAAAGCCACGTTCCATAGAAAATCCGGCGCCCGCTCTGTTGGCGGACAGTCGGAAAAAAACCTCTGTGCACTTTAGTTGGTGATATGGCCGGACACCTTTGGCGCAATGAGAACACATGACATGTTCAATGTGGCAGGAGCTGCCAAACCAAAGAAAGTCAATAAGATGTAAGGGTGAAATGGGAATTGTTGAAAGCGGGAGGACCCTTGGATCCCAAGTCAGGCACACTATACTCCTATAGGGCACATTCGTACGGCTGCGGTAATGAAGGGCTTTATATAGCTATGTGTAGGGTGCTATTTCAAATAATGCGGTGGCTTAAGGCCGCATTCTAATGTTATGAGACAGAGGCAGCAATTCCGGGATACGGTGAATAAGCATGTAGCAAAGTGCGGGCACTCTAACGAGGCTCCTCAAGGAGACTTAAGAACCCCAAGATTTGTTTATCACTACCAGGTTGTTGCTTAATTTATGCGATATTTGGTAATGATTTTGAGGCGACATGTCAGTCGAGCAAGAGCCTGTTGCAGGAAACATAGTCAACTGGACCAGTTACAGGTTAATGAAAACCAAGGACAATGGAGGCTTGATATACCCCGCAAAGGAAGTAATCAAGCTTTGTCAGCTTACGAGCACCTTCATTAACAGGATGATGAAGTCTGAAGAGGTCCGGCGAAGTAGCAAGCTGTGTAAACTTTTGGTTTCATCATTGTTTTCTCACTGTACACTGTACCTGCAGCTAATGTATAAAAACAATGATCGTGCCCATGCTAAGGCGCTATGCAAGGTATCTTTAAGTTCCCGCCCCCACTGATAGCGAGCTGGGCTGGAAACGTCAACTCAACAGTGGAGCGATGTGTATGGCTATGTCATAAACCTCTCTCAAGAAAGGTTTTCCGTCTGCGATTGGTGATTTTCTTCCTTTTTTTGCGTGGCCATTAAATAAGCGTACTTGGCTGCTTGCTGAATATCGGCTGTAGTTGCGCTCTGACGCGTGAACATTCGTGTGATCACCGCTAATAGTTTCACAACAGCAACACTCGATGCGTGTTCTTCCATTGAAAATTACGAACCAGCAAAATTGTATGGGTTTGCGAGCAGCCAATAAAAATATAATTAAAAACTTTCGGCGCATATATGTAGCACCTTGTGGCAGATCGGCTCTATCAAGCGCGCTTACTTTGTCCGGTCATGCAAAATGCGGGAAGCCATGACGGATAGCGTTCTGGCGTACAGCGTTTAAGGTCTCTAACTTAGTCGAAGATCCCAGGTTATCATCTAGATTTAACCTAATAAACACCTTCATATTTCCACCGTAAAATTTGTCACAATGAGATAGAAAGGTTGGTTACATGTCGCATTTTCACAGAGGTTGCTCATAGTAGGACATTTTTTTATTGGATAGTGCTGGCAGCTTAGAACAGGTTGACATCAATTTGTGTATAAAAGCTGTATGCAGGAATGAGTAAATGATAAGAAAATGACACACGGAATTCGCGACACAGTTAAGTGGTTATGCATCTGCTGCCATGGCAGCTGAACAGCTTCGAATTGTTCACAGCCGGATCACATTTTAATGTGACGAACAACTGAATCCGATGCAACATCACGGTAATGCGAGCTCTCCATTCGAGCGGTCTTCAACCACCGCGACTAAGTTTTTCGCGGTACACTCCAGTGTACATCCTTGCCGAGCAAGCGCTAAGTGCTGACATGGTCACACTAGACATGACAGTATATACTAATTCTTGTTGCCAAATTGTGTGAAGCGGAGCTCTTATATCCTTAAAATAAAGCACTTCTACCACGCCTACGCCTCCCTCAAAGCGCAGCCACGCGCAGCTCTCCGCGCGCGGCTGTCCCCGAACGGTGGCGCCGCGGTGGTGGCGACTGGAAGTAGGCGCCTCCCGCCGGTTTCGGACGATGTAGCAGGCCGCACCTAGTGCGCTTCCATCGAGCGGCCGTGACGCTAGAGACTGCCCTTTTTACGTGTTGCTCTTGACACTTGCTCTAGAGCGGAAAGTGCACGCTGTTGAAACTCGTACGCGATAGTCCTAATCAAAGGTTGGTTGCAAGGTATGCAGACATGAATGTCAATTTAAAGGCTGCTTTCGTTTACAGCGCCTTCATCTTCGCAATATATTGAAGGCACTCCAATATTTGCATATCAATCACAGTTACCATAATTTGGAAATGGCATTAGCTTTGGTCGTGTAGCAGCGCGTCGAAAAAATGACATTCACCTGAACAAATGCCATTAGGTGCGATTGCTTGCTTTCTGCGTCGAACAGCCAAAATTCACGGCCCCCGTCATTCTCGTGAAGCATCACTAAAACTTATACAAACGTGTTCTTGGCAAGGTTTTAGGTGTGTTCGAAAAACCAACTACGCAGTAATTCTTCCCGGACATTGCTAAAGGTTAACAGCGGTGTTATATCTGTTAAACCGCGACCAACGACGAAAACACGACGCGCGCGCATAGACGCTAAAACGAACAGCTCCCGACCGAGCCCGCCTACGCTTTGCTGCTTTGGCGACAGGCGGCGTTGTCGACGTTTTGCGCATCGCGTGTATTCTCTAGCACCCGAAAGCTGCCGGGCAGGCGCGGCCGCGGCGATACCGCGATCCTACAGTCCCCAAGGAAGCGGCCACGCGGCGGCGCGCTAATCGGCAGAAAATGGCTACGCTCCGGAGCGGCTAAAAAATCTAGCGTGCGAGTGTGCTGTGCTTGGGAATAGAGGAGAAAGGTGTGGCTGAGTGTGTAAGGGGAAGTTCGGGTTCAGTTGTTTATAACAGTTGGTAGTGTGCAACTGTTTTGTGTTTCTATCTGCATGTTTGTTTACATTGCGCTGTAGTTCTGGGTAGTAAAGGGCAGCCTTTGTACAAAGAACACTCTGCGCCTTTCCAATAGCAGTCACAAAGTAATTCATTTTATAGGTCAGAGCTCTCAAACACGAGGCCTGTAGGCTGCATGCGGCCTACGTAGCTGCTTAATGTGGACCGCTGGCTCCAAAAATAAAAGCCTTTGTTCTGAAATGACTTGCCAACCTCACCAGCCAGCTTCACAACCAGCTTCATTTTCCAGTTAAAATCAAAAGTCCTTTCCCTGACAGTTCTCTGGAAACAGTCATCGGTCGCAGATCAGCTGCCTTCATGAACAAGGCACCAGACAACCTGCATTCACTTTCATCTCGATGTATACTGCATTCTTTTAAGTATAAGTGATTGCATTGTTTATTACCTATTGTATTCATTCAGTAGCTCTCTTCGAGCCATACTCCTACCATTTTGGCAGAATCGAGGATGCACTGCTTAATTTTTTTTTCAAGGAATGGGTGGATGTAGTCTTGGAATGATATATAGTTATTCTCATTGAGTTTGATTTTGTTTTAGTTTTCTTGTTTAGGAGGTTTTTTATATGTAGACATTTTAGCAGCAGCCTACATGACCACAGATAAAGCCCTCAGAAATGAAAATATGCACATACTGTTTACTTTCACAAGGCTCAACCTCATTACTGTGTCCATAGGAGGGCAGCTTAAATATTCCTGTTTGATGTTTTTAGACACTACGTAAATAATGTTTGATAAAACTTCCACATACTAGTGGTTCAAAGAACATATCACCAAAATAAGCCTCAAGTGTATGATGTTGTTCAAGATCACTCTGCGTATTAAGGCGAAAGCCTTTATAGCCTCATCGTTGTTGTTGTGGACGAAATGTGGCCCGCTTTTGCGGCGGCTCTGATTGGTCGAGACGGGATGACGTCAGGGAGGTCTCGACAGCAAGATTTTAACATAGATTAATAAACCTTGTCTTCCACCAGGGACTCGAACATCTATCCTTTGGATCCCTAGTCCAGCGCTTTACCTCTGCGCCACGCGCCAGATCATGAAACGCTCTTCATAATTCCCCTTGTCTACAGTGAGAATAATAGCGGGATTCCGCGAGTGACAGATACTGTGCCATTCCTTACCTATAGACACATTATAGGACGCCGGTGAATTTGATGCGGTAATGAAATGCTGGTTGTGCTCGACAAGGGGCGCGCGATGTGCCGTCACGACAGGTAATGACGCCACAAGGCAATTCATGCATATACGAAGCTGACCCCACCGGGCGTCCGATCCCTCTTTACTCGAAGCGTCATTCAGCGCCACATTCGCAACAAATGTGTAGTAGAATTCGGCACTCAGGCTTGCACCTTTCACCACTTTAGTCACCAAAGTGTCTCGTAATTTTAGTCTACTGCGTGGCTCGCTGGTTAAGGTACTAGGCCGCAAAGACGGGGAGCTGGGTTTAAACCTGGCAGCTGCAGTTGCATTAAAAAAAAAATCTAGAATTGCTTTGAGAACACACTTATACCCCTGTAAAGCATGCAAGTTAAGTACACTTCTTTGATTTCGAGTGCTTCGAGTCACACTTTGGCATGCGCGGTACTAAAGGGGAAAACAGAGTGCACTCAAAGTGAAAAAAAAGGCGACACACAAACAGCTGGTTTTTTAAGACTTACATAAAAAAATTACAAAATTGATTGTTGTGCATTGTATATAAATAAAAACAAACATAGCCTATTTTCTGTCAACTTGCGTCCCCACAACATACCTCAATCAAAGTGTACTTTTCCGCGAGTGCACTCCACTAGTGGCGTTTAATTTCAAAACCATTTCAAGTCAAGACCGGCCGAGATGGCTTTGTAGCCTACACAGATCAACATGGCAAAGTGCGACGACGCAGTGTCCGACGATTGTCAGACGCCAAGTCAAGACCGGCCGAGATGGCTTTGTAGCCTACACAGATCAACACGGCAAAGTGCGACGACGCAGTGTCCGACGATCGTCAGACGCCACTAGAACCGAATAACTTTATTAAACGCTTGTAAATAGCTAAAATAAACCTGTGTCCTTTTTTTATGCATTATATTTGTACCGATGAAATCGCTGGCGGCAAGGCTACGCACTTGGTCAGAAAGTGCGTTCCCCACAACGTACCTCAATCAAAGTGTACTTTTCCGCGAGTGCACTCCACTAGTGGCGTTTAATTTCAAAACCATTTCAAGTCAAGACCGGCCGAGATGGCTTTTTAGCCTACACAGATTAACATGGCAAAGTGCGACGACGCAGTGTCCGACGATTGTCAGACGCCACTAGAACCGAATAACTTTATTAAACGCTGGTAAATAGCTAAAATGAACCTGTGTCCTTTTTTTATGCATTATATTTGTACCGATGAAATCGCTGGCGACAAGGCTACGCACTTGGCAAGAAAGTGCGTTCCCCACAATGTACCTCTATCAAAATGTACTTTTCCGCGAGTGCACTCCACTAGTGGCGTTTAGCTTGGGCAAAGTATACTTACAGTGAGTTACACTCTCCGTAAGTGCACTTAACTTGCGTGCTTGGCAGGGGTAGTAGTGTTATATTCAATATCGGATGCAAAATTTTCTTCCCCGCTTCGTCATGATAGTTGTATCACCTGGCTCATGATT
Source organism: Amblyomma maculatum (assembly GCA_023969395.1). Classification (NCBI taxonomy): domain Eukaryota; kingdom Metazoa; phylum Arthropoda; class Arachnida; order Ixodida; family Ixodidae; genus Amblyomma; species Amblyomma maculatum. The sequence goes on from JAJIZL010034110.1 coordinate 52,613, forward strand.
TAAGAAACCAACTTTCTGGAAACCTCTGACTGTAAAACTAGGCGAGCCAAAAAAAAGTGGTCATGAGGACAGGCTGGAAGGTTGTGCATGCAACTACAGATGGTGGTGCAATGGAAGCAGCAAGCTTCACATTGACAATGGCTTCGGATATGTCAAGCATACGTGATGCTTCAGATTGTGCTAAATGAGATTAGTGCATAAATAAAGTCGCTATTTCTTGTTACAGTTGTCAGGCCATATTATCATAATTTTATTTTCTTGGGGGACAAACTGCTTCATGTTCGATTTATTGCCAAAGAAAATACAGCACTCAGCCATGTAGACCACTTCAGCAGTTTACTGCATTGCTACAACACTGATGCTGAAAAGCACTAAATCATGATTTTTTCTGGGCAGTCGGCATAATTGGAGCATATTATACTGCATATTGACAGCTAATCATGGGTTAGAGTGAACGTGAGCAAATCTGGCTGCAATAATGGTCCTTGCCAACCATGCATGATATTCACATTGCAGTCTCATGATTGCATTCCTTCAGCATTTTGTGAACAGCAATAGAGTGTTGAAGGGAGATATAGCTAAAAGCCATATTACAGGCCTGACTTGTGTATTGCACCCGCTCCAAGAAGTTCTGACAGCGAAAATGTAACAAAAAAGTGAGGAACAAATAGAGTTGGGACGCATCACCTCAATAATGATCACAATGACAGTAACATCGCCACAATCACATTTATTATGTACCTCATTGCTAAGCTACAGGAATTGCCATTGTAAACCACACAGCAGAAGCTTAAAGCTTTGAAATTTAGTGAGTTAAAGTCCCGTTAATGGTGAGGTCCCGAAGAAGGAACGCAACAGATTAGTAACAAAGAAACCCATCAACGAATTAGCGGTGAGGGGGAGGGCAGAAGAGTTCAGGATCTCGCTACAGAATGTGTATTCAGCTCTAACTGAGTATGGCGACCTTACCCTAGAGGCAAGGAACAATAATTTCAGAGATATCATCACTGAGTGCGCGGTAGAAGTAGGCGGTAGGATAGTTAGAGAGGATACCGGTAAGCTGTCTAAGGAGACGAAAGATTTGATTAAGAAACGCCAGAGTATGAAAGCTTCCAATCCAACAGACCAGATCGAATTGGCCGAGATATCAAAGCTAATTAATAAGCGCAAGGTGGCCGATATAAGAAAGTATAACATGGAGAAAATTGAGCATGCTGTAAAGAACGGTGGAAGACTTAAAGCGGTAAAGAAGAAATTGGGCATGGGCAAAAACCAGATATATGCGATAAGGGACAAGGCGGGCAACGTCATCACTAATATGGAAAAGATAGTCAAAGTAGCCGAAGAGTTCTATACAGATCTCTACAGTAGCCAAAGTAGTCAGGACCGTAATGAGATAGCCGGTAGGGAAAAACAGTCAGACGTTCCACCAGTCACGAAGGACGAGGTCAAGAAAGCACTAGAAACTATGAAAAGGGGGAAATAAGCTGGAGAGGATCAGATAACTACAGATTTGCTGAAGGACGGGAGGATATCGTGCTAGAAAACCTGGCAACCCTGTATACGCAGTGCCTGGTGTCATCGACGGTACCGGAACCATGGAAGAATGCAAACATTATCCTCATTCGCAAGAAAGGGGACTCTAAGGAGCTTAAAAATTGCAGACCAATCAGCTTACTGTCTGTTACGTATAAGGTATTTACAAAGGTAATCGCTAATAGAATCAGGACAACCTTAGATTGCAATCAAGCAAAGGATCAAACAGGGTTTCGGAAACGGTACTCTACTATCGATCATATCCATACCATCAATCAGGTGATAGAAAAATGCTCGGAATATAACCAGCCCTTATACATAGCATTCATTGATTACGAAAAAGCATTTGACCCAGTTGAAACCTCGGCTGTGATGCAGGCATTGCGATATCAGGGGGTTGACGAGCTGTACGTGAAAGTGCTGGAAGATATATATAGTGGCTGCACAGCAACCATAGTTTTGCATAAAGAAAGTAACAAAATTCCCATAAAAAAAGTTTTTAGGCAAGGAGACACAATCTCCCCAGTACTATTCACAGCTTGTTTAGAGGAAGTATTCAGAGATTGGAATGGGAGCAGTTAGGGATAAGGGTAGATGAAGAATACCTCAGTAATCTGCGATTTGCTGATGACATTGCCTTGCTAAGCAACTCGGGGGATGAACTGCAAATAATGATCGATGACCTAGACAGGAAAAGTAGAAAGGTAGGCTTGAAAATCAATATGCAGAAGACTAAGGTAATGTTCAACAGCCTCGGGAAGAAACAGCAGTTTACATTAGGTAGCGAAGTACTGGAACTAGTGGGCGAATATGTCTACTTAGGACAGGTGGTAACCGCAGATCCGGACCATGAAAAGGAAATAACAAGAAGAATAAGATTGGGATGGAGCGCATTTGGCAAGCACTCGCAGATTATGACTAGCAGCTTACCAGTATCGCTCAAGAGGAAAGTATACAACAGTTACATCTTGCCTGTACTCACCTATGGGGCTGAAACGTGGAGGCTAACCAAGAGAGTTCTACTTAAGTTGAGGACAACCCAGAGGGCTATGGAGCGAAAAATGGTAGGGGTAACATTAAGAGATAGAAAGCATGCAGAGTGAGACAGAGAAATAACTCAGGTTACCTACATTCTAGTGGAAATTAAGAAGAAGAAATGGACATGGGCAGGAGATGTAGTGCGAAGAGAGGATAACCGATGGTCGCTTAGGGTAACGACCTGGATTCCAAGGGAAGGAAAGCGTAGCAGGGGGCAGCAGAAAGTTAGTTGGGCGGATGAGATTAAGTTCGCAGGGGTCAAGTGGATGCAGCTAGCACAGAACCGGGTTAAGTGGAGAAATATGGGAGAGGCCTTCGCCCTGCAGTGTGTATAATCAGGCTGATGATGATTATGATGATGATGATGATGACGATGAGTTAAAGTTATGGATGTGATGGATTGCATTGCTGCAGAGAATGCGCAAACATGAAGTGATCATGCATCCTGTTTGACTGGCAGAAAGTGAATAGTGTGTGCTTATCAAGGGGAAACAAAAAATTGCGTAACTGAAGTTTAGTGCCAACATTATTCATCTTCCATTCTCGTATTAAGTCCCTGCCAGTTAAAGCCTCGGCTCAAATAACGGAGGACAACCTGTGTATAAAAAATCACTTTGCTTCAGAACGGTAGCTGAATTGCGCAAGAATAGGGACTTTTTTCATAAGAATTGTTACTATTTATTTTTTGAGTATCTTAAACCGGAGCTCTCCACTTCAGTGCCTCATGGCCCATTTGTTACTTTGGGCTACAAATCAGCAAATGAGTTTTTGAAATACTATTGTTTTGGGGTGAAATGCTTGGTAAAGGGCTCATAGTTTCCAAGATGTTAACGCCGATGGAACAGTGATCCATTCTTACACTGGACAATCAGTCCACCTCACACGCAAAAAAAAAACATATCTTTTACGCATTGGAAACTGATGGTTATCCGGCGGCCCCAGGGATCGAACCTGGTACCGCCCGAATGCAAGGATTGCTAAATTGGTTAATTTAGTGGACTATTTGGCATGGTCATTAACTGAAGGATGTCATTTTTCCTAACTTCGGAAGAAGATAGTCGATGGTCGCTTAGAGTGACAAATTGGATTCCGAGGTAATTAAAGCATAGCAGGGTGCAGCAAAAAGTTAGGTGAGCGGATGAATTTAGGAAGGTCAAGTGGATGCAGCTAGCAGAAGACCGGGTTAATTGTAAGAATATGGAAGAGGCCTTTGGCCTGCAATGGGTATATCTCGGCTGATATAATTTTTCCAGACCTGCTACTAGTGTTGCTTTACGGTCTATTACATACACCCCATAATGCTTTTTGTGCTATAAATACCTTGTTGCCTGTGTTTTTGTCCTTTTGTACATACTTGGCTACTTTATAAGAAGTAGGTGCTGTACATGTTATTTTCATAGCAAAAAGTATCTGGAGCGCCACTTGCTAATATCAGAGTCCAAACAAGTATCTCATATTTGACCTGTACTTTTCACCTTCCCTTTCAGTCAACATGGCTCATGTGGAAAGTTGGCAGCCCCCCTCCCCCCCACCTCTCCACCTTGTGTTCAGCTCTTTGAAGTCACCGAAAGAAATGTAAGCCCCTAACAAAGCTAGAAGGCTGTGACTTTTGAACGTTCAAGAGTATTATTTAACGTGTGCGTGTTGTATGATATTACATGTTGTGCTTATTCTATTTTATGCAGTTACATATGGTCTGGAAAACTAAAACAGCACTTTAATATGGTGTGGTACTAGCACAGACTTCATATATTTTGACAGGTACATGGCTTTAAGGCATTTGTAAAATGAAACTATCTAAAAGTATCCGGTTTACTCGTTTATAATATGCATCCATGTATCACAGTGAGAAAATAAGTGGAATGTCTTGAATTTTACTTGGTACTGGAGTTTCACGGCCAAACCTTGATATTATGAATCAAGTTGGGCTAAAATGATTCGTCATTTTGAATTATCACGGTACTGAAAAATTAGAGGTTATAAGGGAGTGATCTAATCTTGGTATGAAAATGATGTACCTTGGCAGTAGAGACATGCAGAAAAGCCAAATCTGAAATGAAAATGTTCACTAACTTCTAATCGGCTTCCTTTGAAGAAACAAGTTATTTTCTTCTACTGCGTGCAGCACGCGACTGATTAAAAACCTCTACACCTTCCGCTTTGTGCAATGCTTCATCGGGTGCATACTTCATTGCACCGATGCTCTCTATTTGCTAACATATTTACGTTAACGTGGTGTCTGTAGTAACGCGATTAGAGTGTACTTGAATGAAAACATAAGTCTGGTCACTTGGAACAACCAGATTTATGGCAACCGCTCAACACTTGCAGTGATACAAATGGCGTCAAAGGATGAATTGCTTTTCTGACAGGTGGCTGGCTGTTCGCCTTCAAAATGAAGTTCATAATCAAGAATCTCTATTGGCTTTGAACACTCTGCATTAACCCTTTCTGCAGTTTGTTTTGTGCATGAAATATGTAACTTAATATCCCGACTCATCGCCCTGCTCCCCTTAATCAAAATATTCAGGCAAAACCGTAAGTCATTGCCAACCTCTAGGAAGAGTCAGTCACAGGGCGAATACGTTCTCGATAATCAGTTTTCTTTGCTTATTACTCACTTTCTTATCTGCTTTCGGTATAGCACTTTTGTCTTTTGGTTGCTGTTTTTCTTTTCTTGTATTTGGTGTTTGTTTGTGTTTTCTTTTGAACCGTATTGCTTTTTGTTATTTGTTTGTACTGCGGTCACTTTTGGTCATAGGCTTCTTGGTCATAGGTCATGCAAGGGCAGCTCCAGAAGAGCTGCCCTTGCATGAGGCAAGCTGTAGATTTCATAGATAGTAAAACATTGTTTTATGAGTCTTGCGAGCAAGATAAGATCCCATGATTACGATCGTCAAACCACATTATATGCAGAAAGAAAGAATGAATATTCTCTAGATTTTGCATTTTTATTCAGTCCCGGAAATTTGAAAAACTAACCTTCTCGGGTTTATGGCTCACATTCTTTTTTTTTCTTAGTATGATAGCATGTCTTGCAATACAAAATGCTTACTTACAAAAATAGGTACACGCCGGATTTTTAAAGGAAATATGCTAAGTGCCGGTGATAGGCGGCCCTTTCAAGATTTCCTTTGGATCACATTCATACTGTCGATGTTCAGATCTTTTCGTTTTTTGGTGCCGAGAGTAATGTTTCCACCCTGCTTAATGGCTCCAAAACTTCATGCTGCTGCTAAGCGCGGTTTTTTGCCGTTGAGCTGCTCCAAATATGGATATTACTACTCCAAAAATTAAAATTTTGCTGCTCTTAAAATTGTCCCAAATCCTAATTCAGCTGTTACATCCCCTGCATTTCTGTACTCTATTCTTAATTTTTACCCAGAATTAATTTTTCCCCAAAAATGTGCCCTTCACTAGTAGTGAATAAAGGGGGGCGGGGAGGAGTGAAATCCAGTCTTCAGGCCACGAAACACTTGTCTGTCTTGGGTAATTGTTTTAAGATTTTTTTTCTTCCTCCACTTGCGAATGCACAACTCTTCGACGTCATTTTGTTTTGCTGCAGTATTTGTTGCAAATTTCCAGTGGCTATAGACCAAATTTATAGCTGCTCCCGGGCGCGGCCACTTTTTTCCGATGGGCGCGCCGCCACGCGGACACTTCCTTCGACTGCGGGACCGCGTCTGTCCAGTAGCCACGTTCAACTAGCGTTCGGGAGCTAGACAATATTGCCAAAATATTTTTATGGCACAATTATGCTGCAACAAGTTTATTTGCATTGTCATAGATTTAAAATCGACAAGTTATTAGTGAGATTTACTTTTTTCACGTTAACTGTGTTTGATGCTCAGCATGCAACTGCGCTATAATGCTGCCATTTTGGGTGCCTTACTGATGATAAAATGTCTGAACAATTGCAAGCATTACTCTTGCACCCCGCCGGGGTGGCGCAGTGATTATGGCGCTCGACTACTGTTCCCAAGAATGCGATATCGTATCCCGGCTGCCAACGGCCGCTTTTCGATGGAGGCGAAAAGCAAGGCGCCCGTGTGCTGTGCAATGTTAGTGCACGTTAAAGAACCCTCGGTGCTCTAAATTTCCGGAGTCCTCCACTACGGCGTCTCTCATAGCCTGTGTCGGTTTGGGACGCGAAACCCAACAAACCAAACCAAGCCATTACTCTTGCGTACGACTCTCATACAATTTCACTTCCAGTGAGCTCTTCCTTCATGCCAGCCATTTCGAACCTCACCAATTGCGCTGTGCTGTCGTTTGCGTGGTGTGTGCCATTAACACCAAGAAATTATCGCGGTGTGCGCATCTGAGTCGACAGGCTATCAGCAGGAAAGTATGGTTGCGCTTTATACATACCGCTACATTATGATCAGTTTCATTTTATCCCTGGAAATGCTAGCTGGAGCATGACAACTCGGTTATCAGTGGTATATGGAGTTTAGCGTCCAAAAGTGGTATCGGCTATGAGGTACGCCGTAGTGAAGTGCTCCGGAAGTTTAGCAAATACCTGGGCTTTTTTAAAGCGCGCTGACATCGCACACTACACAAGCGCCTTCATCTTTATCGAAGAGCGGCCATAGCATCCGTGATCAAACCCATATCTTCTGGCAGAGCCCTATCCACAGAGCCACCGCTGGAGGACACAACACAGTTTCTCTATTTCGTTTAAATTTTGAACAAATATTAACACAGTAGCAGCTGAATACAAGTATATTCTATTTCAATGCTTTCAGTGCATGTGAAAGAGTTGTTAGCCATATGGGCCAGGTCACAGCATGTAATAAAACTGTGTTGTGTCCCGGCCAGATACTAACAGCAAAAAGCTATTACGCTGAAATGTTTTGCAAGCAGACTTCTCTTTGTAATAAGGAAATAAAAATTTGTATTGCTTATATTCAGATTGCACACAGCACCAAAAAAAAAAAATAAATGGTTACTTATGTACCAGTCTTTTTTTTTTTTTTTTGCGGTCTGCGCACTCGTGGTTTACCAGCTCGCCCATGCGTCTGTTAAAGTCGGGCTTACACTGCTGTTAAGCAACGGCAAACGAAAGCCAAAGACAAACCACTTGTGGCCGAAAACATGCGTTTTGCCTAAGCAACCTTCAGCGCGAAGCTCTCCGATCCGGTTACATCTCACATCATGGAGTCCGCGATCCAAAATTCTACATTCTCATTCGCAGAATCAAAAAAATAAAAACTGAAACGTGTGAATTATGCAAAGGGCAGTCCCAGAAAAAACGCTGCCACTGCGCATAAACGGCGATTTACAGTTTGCAACCTGCATGGTCGACTACCTTCATATATTGCGTCAAAAAAAAGAACAGTGCGCTTTAAAATGACTCTCTGGAACAGGAATAGGTATCAGTAGCGAGGCACAGCATACATCTCCATGCATAAGCGGTACAGCGCGTTAACAACAGCATTGAAGAACGATCGCTCACAAACACGTATTCAACGCGAGGCATCCGCATGACCAACAGTCCTGCAGTCCCCTGTTTACGCGCGCCTGACAGATGTTACCTAGTGTCGAGAGCAGGAGCGCGCTAGCAGCCTGCTCATGAGGGTAAAAAAAACTGGTTTGTAACCTTCAGCTTGTTTTTCGCTGTGAAATACTGCTGCCCAGTCGCACACATGGTACCAAAACAAAGGCCATCAGTGCAAACTGGGTCGGTAGGGTGTTCAAACAGCACCTGACAAAAGGCCTAACAACTGCTCGCGGAGCAAAGCTACCAATGGCATGGAGAATAAAGACTATGCTGTGGATGTGAATTGGCCTATGCCTTCTGTTGGCTCCTTATCTGTTTGACAAGCGTTGGTGACTATGGGAATGGCAGACTACATGGGGAGACTGCGCACTGTTGTGCAATGACCACTGCCCTCCCTCCACCTTCCCCCTGGAAAAAAATTCGCAGATAACCTGCACCCCCAAGCCTGCTTTATAGTTAAGATAGGTCCTAGAGCTGTGCACGGGCTGGGGCTGCTCGGAAGCTCTTGGGCTCGGTCCGGGCCCAGGTATATTTATCTTGCGTGGGCTGGGCCGGACAACCTTATCACGAACACGTGCAACATCTGCAAAAGTGCGAATACAGCCATAGTGCGATAAGTGTCCAGAATGCACAGCATTTTCCCGCGCCGTTCACACGCGAGAGCTCGAGAGTTCTTTCTCGCGTTGACCCGCCTTTCCTCCTCGCCGCGAACGTATCTTTGGTAGCCATCAATGACCGAGCAGAAGGGCAGCTTGTGGGCTATTTGGTTTTGAGTTCGCATCTCAGCTTTGGTAACACCTCCGCTAATGTTTAGGTATCAATTTTGAAATTCGCGTCACGCTGTCGCCTATCACACATCACTTGTGACTTATCCCCCCCCCCCCCTAAACATGGCCTCATTTGAAGCGGCACATAGCTCATAGAATTTGCAGCGCAAGTGTTTCCTCTTGTTCCTGTTGCTGCGAAAGGTTCACGTGAAAGGCGCATGGTGAGCCCCCCGGTGCTCTAAATTAAAACCCCCGGTGCTCTAAATTTCCGGAGTCCTCCACTACGACGTCTCTCATAGCCTGAGTCACTTTGTGACGTTAAACCACATAAACAACCACTGAACTACTTTTTAAAAGCATCTTAGTGTTGGAAATTTTCATTATGACTGACTGTGCCTCTTTTTTATATCCTCTCTATATATATACTATGTGTGCCAATTTTGCGTTTGCAGGTTCACTTTAGGTCGAACCTGTACATCAACGAGGGAAAAGTTCAATTTATCACAAGGAAGAAAAATGAGACAAAAGTGGAGCGGGAAATGGTAACTGTATTTCTGGACACCTGCGGAGTTGAGAGAGAGAAGCCTCACGGGCCAGCATTGCAGAAGGACTGCAGGCAGTGTTCCAAAGATGCCGGCAACCCCCGAGAACGTGGCGGTAATCATGACTAAGTTTCGTTATATGCTTGCTGCTGAAATCAGTGGTGCAAAAGCTGTGCCAATTGCGCCATTTTGATACAGCGGCATAATCTGCGCCATAAGCGCAAGATTTGTTGAATTTGCGCCAAAATGCGCCGAACGGCCGCAAAAGTTTGCCATGCTCAGGGATACCTTTCCGCGACCGTGATATAGCCAGTCGCGACGTTTCAGACACTCCAGCGCGTCACTGGCGTTTTATTTTTATTTTTAGATAACTTCATTCAGTTCTAACGCCTACTCATATTTTCTTTTCTAGCAGTTTTAGGGTCACGACAAAGCAAAGCATGCTCACACAAAAAGATTCATGTGCACACGCTCACTTAGAGCCCTTGCACAAACAGCGCATATCAATACCATGCCCACAGGTGCACAATAGTGCGCGCAAGCGCGGACCATGCACGGTCACAACAGCCTCCTCCCCCGCCAGAAGAGTCGCGGAGGGCAGCAGTCGCAGCTGCTGCATGAAGAGACGACTTAATGGCCTGCACATGAACGCTTGAAGCTCGCTGTCGCTTGTGACGTTGTCTTGATTGTCATAGGCCAAATTGCTTGAGCTGTCTCTGAAACTCAACCACATGTCTAAGCAAGCACTCAGCTCCCGTCTGAAGAGACCAGGTCAAAAGAAAACTGCCGTCGTTGTCCGAGAAAAGCCCACACTCAAGACGCTCAGGAACCACGTATGCCTAGAAAACCAAACGTGCTGCTTTACATAGTCACATATATACAAGCGCACGAAAAAAAAACGAACCTGAGTATCAATTTGGATACATGGTGAGGAGCACCTCGGACCGCTTAGAAACAGCGGCGGCTAAGCGCGTCCGCATTCCCATTTAACTTTCCCTTTTTGTCTCTTATTTCAAAATTTTACTGCTTTAAAATCAAGCTCCACCTCAGAAGGCGACTGTTCTTCTATGTCGCAGTTTGCAGCCAAGCAAGGGGACAATGGTCCGTCTCTATGGTGAATTTGGCCCCTCCAAGATAGCACTGCAATTTTTGAATGGCCCATACAATGCAAGCGCACTTCTTTACGCCTACCGGGGATTTTCACTGCGTAGTTAGTTTTAGAAAGCTTAGCAACGACTTCAGCAGGTCCTTCCCACTGTACTTCGAGCTTATTCTGCCTTGAACCTCTCAGCAACATCGCCTTGTCCCCGATACGAAACGTCCTTTGACGGGCTTACTTATCATAGTACACTTGGGAACGAGCCTGGGCTGACTTCATGCTGGCCTCAACGAGTTCCTTAGTGTTATGTAAGTGATTCGGGAGGTTCAGAATAATTCTACTACTGTTGGGTCTTCTCCGCGCCCCTCCCAGGCTTCGCGCACCATTTGGAAAGGTGAGCGCAGTGACCTTCCCTACACCAACTCGGCTGGGCTAAAACCAGTGGATTCGTGCGGCACTGACCGCAAAGCGAAAAGTGCTGAAGGAAGGTAGGTATCCCATTCGCGCTTGTTTTCATAGCACAGTCCCCTCAGGACGTGTTAGAGAGCAGAATGCCATCTTTCTACGCTGTTGCTCTGCGGATGGTGGATCGAGCTGTGCACTACCTTAATGCCGCATCGCTCGAGAAATGAGATGGTGAGGACACTTGTGAAAACGCTACCCTGATCACTTTGGACCTCGGATGAGAATCCAACTCGTGCAAACACTGACAGCAGCAAATCCATTACACTCTCGGACGACACCTCGCGCAGCGGAACAGCCTCTGGAAACTTTGTGGCTGGGCATAACACACTGAGGATATAACGGTACCCTGACTCTGTCACAGGAAGTGGCCCTACTGCATCTATTACTAACCGGTGAAACGGCTCGGTAATGATTGGTACTAACACCATCGGAGCTTTCCACTTATCTTGCGCCTCTCCAACCCGCTCGCACGTGTCGCATGACCGTACAAAATTTTCCGTGTGCTTAAAACATCGAGGCCAATAGTATTCTTGCAACAGCCTTTGCTTCGTTTTCCTTATTCCAAGGTGACATGACCACGAGCTGCCATGGGAAAGTAGCAGTGAGTCTTCGCGGTACTTTTGGGGAACGACTAATTGGTCCCGCTCTACTCCGCGCCTATCCTTGAATAAGCGATACAGCACTCCCTTTCTCATCTCGAAAGAAATATTCTTTGCGGTCTTAGTGGCGCGGTGGCGCTCCCTTATCTCCTGTATCTTGGGATCATTGACTTGCTCCATAGCTACGTCCTCTCGGGTTACACTTAGAAGTCTCGTGAGATTACTAGACACTGGCGGCAAGAGGTTACTCTCAGGAACGTCCTCATTCCGCGTCTCATCAAGCTCACTTTCAAGTTGACCTATCTGAGATGCCCCGCTCTCAAAGTTTTCTGACCCGCTATCTTCCGCATCGACCACTGTTCTAACTGCCGTTTCCTGCGCTGTCGAATTTTCTGGAATGAGCAGTGTAGCTAGTTCTCGCGCCTTTGAACGTGTTAAAGCTTGCACAACTCTGTCTCCGAAAAGGATGCCCCTCTTTCGCAGCAGCATGTCCGATTTGTTGGAAAACAAATACGGATAGCACTTAGGAAGCTTTCCTGAAACGGCAGCCTCGGTTGTTACCTCGCCGAAAGGGCCCTCGATGACCCCGTTCGCGATTGGCGAGCACACACTCTGTTCCTCCACTATCTGGCGGATTCATGCACACTGTCCTGCGTAGTCAGAAGGCGACACATACGCCGGATAGACAACATCCATCGTTTCGGCCGAATCGCGCAGTACCTTGCAAGACTTCCCGTTGACTACTAGGTCATGCATGCAGGGTTCCAAAAGCTTCATGTTTTCATCGCAGTCACTGACATACGAGAAAGCAATCTTTTCTTTCCGGCAGTTGACGGCAATGTGACCCTGCTCATTACACCTAAAGCGTGTGAGCGGCTTCCTAGCCTCAAGCTTGTTCTTTGTGTTCTGCGCGCTAGCTACTTCCCCACTTTTCTCAGTGCCGTCCTTTCTAGGGAGTTTGCCTGAAGAAGCCTTCCTTTCTTCGTTTGCAACTCTAGCAAAGTGCCTTTCCTGACGGTTATTCACACTCAACTTGAAATTGCGGGGTCTATCCACTGCTGGGTTGCTGAATTGTCGGCGCGAAGCGTACTCCTCAATGAGTTCGGCAGCTTCAGTTGCCGACTTAATGTCGCCTCGGTCCTGTAACCAATTTCTTTCTTTTTCTGGGAGGCATTTATAAAACTGCTCCAAAAGAATTCGCTCGACTACAGCGTCCCTATCACTGTAGGAATCAGTGCTCTTTAGCCACTCACCCAAATTGACTCTGAAATTGTAGAGGAATTCAGGGTAACTCTCGTCCCTGGACTTAGTAGCGTTCCGAACACTTACGTTGTCTGAACGCCTCGGCGCTAAGCCTATACTTTCTCAGAAGGCAAGCCTTGACCTTCTCGTAGTTGTCTGCGTCCTCTTTGCTTAGCCGCGCGACAACCTCCGCTGCCTCGCAGGGCAGAACCGTCAATAATCTCTGAGACCAAGTGTCTCGCTGGAAGGACCGTTTTTCGCAGGTTCGCTCAAAGTCAGCCAGATACAGACTGACATCCCCTGATAGCACATATGGCTGCATGTACTTTGACATCTTGAAATCTGCCTCCTTGTTGAGAAGAGGTACCGCTAGCTGGGGACAATTGCCCGACCTCTTGCTCAACTCTACTTCTGATTTCCGGAGCTCAGTTTCTTGCTCCAGCCTTTTTGCTTCTCTCTCAATTTCACGCTCACGCCTCTTTTCCTCTTTTTCCCGCTCTTTCTGCTGTCCGAGCTGCTCCTCCTTTTTTTTTTCCGATGAGGTTCCATGCTTCACTGAACTCCTCATCATCGGCTCCCAAATCAGTGATTGCCTTTAAAATCAAGAGTTTTCGTGCCAAACCACTTGGATCAAATCCCAATTCTTCAAACAATAGCAACAGTTCCGGTTCTGCAGCTTTTGTAGGTCCATGATCGCTCCTAGTGTCGGCTACTTCCAAAACAACTGTGCAAACTACCAAACCTAAAGGCGTTTCAACACTCTTTACCAGTCCTAAAATCTCACCTTGTTCTAGAACCTGATCCACATCAGAAGAAAAGCCAAGCACTCACCCACACATGCGATCGATGTTCCGAGCTGCTCTCTTGTTGGCTGATTGTTGCTCCTGCTTGTTGCTTGAGATGCCACCTCCGATCACCAGATGTTGTGGCTTGTAGATTCTGATCCACCTCCAATCACCAGATGTTGTGGCTTGTAGATTCAGATCCCAACGCTGGTCACCAGTTGTCGTGACGCTGGGACTAAGTCGACCCTGCCTTCACTTGGTAGTGTGCAGAGACTCCGGGTTGATGAAGGATTGAATCATCGAAGTTGGTAAAATATATACAAGCATGTTTAATAGCACTTTCAGAAAACTTATTGACATGAAAAAAGGGTATATCAGCAAAATGGCAAGCGTTAAGAGTTCATAGCGAGAAGCGTCTGCATGAGCCGTTTACCCAGGGCTCAGAGCGTCATTTCGTGCTCTGCAACGTCCTTAAATTCCTTATATCCAGCCCCTCTCTCAAGATGCTGACCAATCAGTTCCAGGGCACACCCCTCAGACATCAGCACCCAATCGAACACATCACTGCACTGATGGTCTTATGCACTGACTGGTCCAGTATTGTTTCGTCGGGCGTGGTCACTTGTCGGGTCGAGCTTGGGAACGGCGAGGAGGTAAATTTGGATTCTTCTGCAGAGATCCGCTATGTTGGTTCCGGCAAGTGGATTTCCTTCTCAGAAACCCAAGTGTACGTGCGCGCCACGAATACTGCTCCCAGCATTGTCCCTTTCCGGCAATTGCAACTCTTTCCTGCATTCACGGGAAATCCTCTAATGCCGCAATCCTCATGCTCCTTTCTTCTCCTGTACGTCAGCGGACGTGTCACTCCGATCGTCTCCTTTGGACAATAGGCATTCCTCACCTGACAATAGCGCCTCTCGACGGGAAGGGTGAAGAGTTGAAGAAAAGCACTTCCGGCTATTTCTCACAGGGCGACGTTTCTTTTTTATTTTTCTTGACGTTCCCTTGAGGGGGCCAACTTAGCAATTGTAGGGTCACGACAAAGCAAAGCATGCTCACACAAAAAGATTCATGTGAACACGCTCACTTAGAGCCCTTGCACAAACAGCACATATCAATACCATGCCCACAGGCGCATGCGCGCAAGCGCGGACCATGCACGGTCACAACACTCCGCGTGGCATGGGAAGGGCGCGGTGAGGAAGGACCCCACAGTGGTTGAGTATGTGTTGCAGCTACTAGAATGTCTTCAGTTGTGTCGCGAGCTGGTGGAGGCTAACATGAAATCAGCTCAGTGCAAGGCGAAACTATATTACGACCGGAACACCCAAAAACGAGCTTTTGTTGTTGGAGACAAAGTGCTCTTACTGACTGCGTCGCGGAAGAACAAACTAGATGTTTTATGGGAGGGTCCCGCAGAGGTTGTACAGCAGATTTCGGATACTATGTTATTAGAATGCCGGGAAGACGAAAAGAGGTGAGGATCTACCACACCAATTTAATGAAACCGTACGGACAGAGGGAAGCCGTTGTGCAGCTCGCTCTAAATGTTCCTGAAAAGATGGAAAATGATTTTTTTTTCCAGAAGTAAAACTAGATTCCGCGCGCGAAAAACTTTGCCAGAAGATTGAATGCGACGCCAGACTGGAAGATAAATAGAAAGATGAGCTGGAAACGCTTCTGCGAGAGTTCAGAGATTGCTTCGTTGACCGGCCCGGCAGGACTAACTTGATCGAACATGTTATAGAGTTAACTTGCGACAAGCCCATCCAGTGCAGGCCTTACCTGGTTTCACCCCGGCAGAAGGAAATATTGGCAACTGAGATTCAGCGAATGTTAGACATGGGGATGATTGTACCATACGAGAGTGAATACACGTCCCCCATCATATTAGTTGAGGCGCCAGGTAGACCCTCGTCCATGTATCGACTACCGCCGTCTGAATGAGATCACACGTGATCAGAGCTACCCGATTCCAAATCTTGAGGAAAGGGTTGAGGCCATAAGTGGTGCTCCTTATATCTCCACGCTGGACCTCACTAGGGGGTATTGGCAGGTGCCTCTGACCGAGTCGCCACTTTTATTTCCCCTCTGGGAACGTTTCGTCCTCTCGTCCTTACTTTTGGCCCCAAAAACGCGCCCTTTTTTCCCGTCTCATGGACCGTGTGCCGCAGGGTCTGGGGGACTATGCTCTTCCATATTTAGATGACATAGCTGCCTTTTCTAAGAGCTGGTAGGAACACCTCTGTCATATGAAGGATGTACTGACACGGTTACATGAGGCAGGCTTGACTGTGAGAGCGAAGAAATGTCAGTTGGGAAAAGCTCAAGCGACTTACTTGGGTCACATTGTCGGACGCGGTTAGCGGCACCCGGTAGAACTAAAAGTAGCGGCAATATCAGAATTCCCCAGGCCAGTCACCAAGACAGATATTCGGTCATTTCTCGGACTAACCGGATATTATCAACATTCAGTTCAGTTCAGTTCAGGCGTTCAGTCGTGTCCGACTCTTCGTGACCCTATGGACCATGTCACGCCACGCTTTCCGGTCTCTCACTATCTTCTTAACATCACATAGCTTCATCTGCAATGCCTCGAGAATGCCATCTAACCATCGCGTTCGCTGCCTACCCCTTCTCCGGCGACCCTCAACCTTTCCCAACATCAAATCTTTCTCCAGCGACTCCTCTCTTCTCATCAGATGACCAAAGTAGCTGAGCTTTAACTTTACAATTTGACCCTCCAATGAGCAGTCAGGGTTTATGGTCGACAATATCGACTGATTTGGTCTTCTGGCAGTCCAAGGAACTCTTAAGAGTCTTCGCCAGCACCACAATTCAAACGCGTCAATTCTTCGGCGGTCAGCCTTTTTCACAGTCCAACTCTCGCATCCATACATCACAACTGGAAAGACCATAGCACGGGGTATACGGATCTTGGTTGGCAGACTAATGTCTCTGCTCTTTACTAGGCGGTCAAGGCTAACCATTGCTCTCTTTCCCAGAAGCAGGCGTCTCCTAATTTCATGGCTGCAGTCTCCTTCCGAGGTAATCTTGGAGCCCAAGAAGAGAAAATCTGTCACAGCTTCCACTTCTTGTCCCTTGATGCTCCAGGACTTGATAGGGCAAGACGCCATGATCTTTGTCTTTTTAATGTTCAGTTTAAGCCCAAACTTCTCACTCTCTTCTTGTACGCGCATCAGAAGTCTCTT
>JAJIZL010034118.1:0-28300 GCA_023969395.1 Amblyomma maculatum
GCTGTTGAACGTCGTCTTCTCTCCAACTCACGAGAGTCTTCTTCTTCTTTCCTTATGCGAATGCACCGCCTAATGTGACAATATAGTGCGGCATGGAAAACACAGAGATAGAAAAGCAACATTGGGTCGAAGCCTTCGGCATAACTAAAATTTCAGGGGATGGAGGTTATAAGCAATATGTTTCTCAAGATAATTAGCTACAAACGAATAATGAGTTTTGGAAAATACGGATGTTTCGATATGCAAACCTACACTCCAGCAGTAACAGAAGAAATAAAGTAAAAATATAATTACAAGGAATGCAGCCATACAGTGGTTTATAATCAGTTTTGGGGTTGGTTAAAGAGTTGCATTTTCACGACGTTTTGAAAGGCGAAATATTTATTGCATGATTATGCTATGCATAAGCGATACCGTGACCAAGGCTCGCTTGTCACGTCGTAAAATTTCTATGAACGCCAGCTTTCATTCGTGACGGGCCTGCAGAGTTCGTGTATGCAACTTCGGCTTATATAAACGCCGAGATGAGCAATATGAAAAAATAAAAATGGTCCTCAAAACCAGCTATGGTAACGTCAACCTAAATTGAGAGTTGCTTGCGCCGTACGAGGCACAGTTATCAAATGGAAAGAAAAGATTTCGGCTGTACGTAGTGGAATAAGCTGGATGGTAGTCGCTTGCATCGATTCTGGAGATAAAAATTCCGTCAATTTATTCACTGAAATAGAAGCAGGACGTACTTCTACCCAAAACCCAACACAGGGCACATTCAATTTGCGAAAAGCGCGGGTCCTGTGCGGCGTCAGCAACCGGGCGTCCTTCTGTTTTTGTCGGCTCATTCATGTCGAAACAAGTCCACTTCCAATTTTGTGACGTCGCACATCGACACACCCAGACTTCGACTATACTACTTCACTGCTCCAACGTCCTCACAGGCCATGTTACAGGAAGTGAGGTGTCGCGTAGTTCTTTTGCACATCACCAATACTCTAGTTGACGATTTCGACGTCTGATTGACTTAATTGGATCTAATTATTTAACTAATCACTCCACATTCACCAAAAGTTCCCCAGGAGACATTCTTTCATCCTCTATCGACTACAAACATACGCTTTTTCTATCCCCCCCCCCCTTCCCCTTCGACGCAACCCTGTCGACAATTCCGATGACAAACTTCTCAAACATACTCACTTAATGCTAACGCAGTAAAAGTGAGAAGCAAGTACTGAAGTATGTGGTGGTCAAACGAAGCTGGACAGTGCGTCACGACGACACTGTGTCACTTGAATTTCGGCTTCCGCGTCGTAGCTGTGGTTTCATTTCTGCAGGCACTGCTTTCTGGTGTGCCTTTTCAATCTGTATTTCGTTATCACTAGCGCTCACATCGCTTAAAAAACGATGCGTTGCGCTACCTCAAACTGCAGAAACTCCTTTGGGATGGGATACGGGATGTTCTGAATGCCGTCTATTAATGAGCGAGCAGGCCATGGTTCTTGCGATCCGCTTGCAGACCGCCAATGGCGAACTCCACGGGCAACTCTATGCTTTGCTTCGAGCGTTTTGTGAGTGGTAAGTGTTTTACAGTGTTGTGAAGGCTAGCGAATCTGGTTGAGTAGGTTGTTTTCTCTCGTTCTGTAAACAGAGTTGTCGCCTGTTCAATATTGTGCAGCTTTATACGCACATGATGCGGAAGCAATGCGCCAGCGGTCGTTCCGCGTCTTGAAAAGCTTTGAAGTTCGTACAGGTGCGAACATTTGTAAACGGAGCACGCTTTTTCTTTTAAAATAAAATCATGCCTTCTACACTGGACTTTTTGTCCAAGTGAAAGGGCACTGGCGTCTACTACAGGTTCGCACTTACAGGAACTGCCAGTTTCAATTATGTCAAGTGTGAAAAATGTTAAAAGCAAGTAGAGTGCTCCGTTTACTTTTGTCCGCACCGGTGCATGTGTGTTCGGGTATCAGTACTACCTGATAAGGCGCTATGAGCTGTCAAAAAATTTTTATTCTGGCCCTTGTGCAAAATATGTGAGCTCCTTGAACTAAGGCGTATGCGATGGTATCAGCTGCCGATCGTTGCGTGGTTGCAGACCGCGGTGTAAAAAGCGTGTTTTGTGAGCACTTGTACATATTATTTATACAATATTGTGTGAGAACGTGTTTGCTGATACAATGCCCAAATAATGAAAAAAAAAAAGGATGTTTAACTAGCATATCAATCAGTTTGAGCACGCTGCAAGTGTGCAGAAATTACAAGAAAGATGTTACGATAAAGGTTCCTGTTCGTGCGGACCCAAATGGCGCCGCTGGGTTTATTCATGTCCTGTGCGCGAAGAGGGAGGGTTGCAGGCAAGGTGGTCACGTTAGGAAGAAATAAGAGTTGTTTACCATCCATTTCTAATTCCGACAGTTAGACTCGGAAAGGTTCGGAGATTAATAAATAAAATATGCCCACATTGTCTAGTACTTTTTAATCTTTTATTGGACACTAAATATGAGAACTGAAAAATAAGACAAATGGCATAAAACCAAATTGTTGCTGTGTAGAAAAACAGAGTTTACTGACTTCCGCCAGGGGACGAACATGCGCATGAAAAGTGCATGTCTGCATCTATGTATATAACTTACATATGATTATGAAGGAGCACTAAACAAGGGTAGAGGGGGGGGGGGAGCCTTAGTTTGCTGATCGAGCCAACGTTTCGACAAGTGGACTTGTCTTCGTCTGGGCTTATGTGATTAATTACATAGTACTGCACTCATTGTTTTCGCAATATTGTATACAATACGTTTATATGTCATTGTTTTTTGTTTCAAAGGTATAATGTATGTGCTTCAGAATGCACAGAAACCAATTGCCGGCAGGCATTGCCTGCCTTCTACGTGATATGTTTGAGATACTTCACGTCTCTTTTCCCAAAGCAAGACAAAAAGTTTTAGAAATCAATGTAACAAGGTCCAAAGACATGTTGTGATCTAAACGTTGCTAAGGTGGTGACAGTTATTTAAAAAAATACACTATTCCGCAAGGTAGGCGTGGGGTTGGTTTAGCTAGTAGTTGTTAGGCTCATAATGGTGAAATTGGTAGTTGGTAATGCTACAAAATTGCTAGTTTTAAAAGCCTAAGGAGACACTATGCTCACATATACTTCGGACATTTTGTGATCACCAATGTCTTTGAAATGATATAGCAAAGTTCAATAGAATATTTAAAATGAGCCAAAGCGATATGGCAAAGTTAAAATTAGCTGACTAGTTGGGTCAGCATTATGCAGAACTTTCTCAAAGGAAGCTGTAGCAAATGCTGAAACTAACTTGGATCAAGCTGCTGTGCGCGCTGGAAAAGCCGAAGCAAGGTTTTTGTAGCTGTATCATGCATTATGCAGTTCAGTGTTTCTCAGCCACAGGTCTGTTTAAACTCCTTGATTTCTGTATGCTCACCATGCATTTTGTTGCAATTTGCTATTTTTTCCTTACAGGTTCGCTTTGTTGTAATTTGTTACATGCTGTAAAAAGGTATTGCAAAACGTTTGAAAAAAGAAAACATGTATTATTATTGCCCAGACTACAAAAAGAGTTGACCATTAACAGCTGAGAAACTTCCCCTTTCATAAAGGCACCTGTTCCAAGAGTTACGGTTTGGTATTTTCTGTTTATTGCCTAGTTTATCTTGTAGTGCATGTAGCAAAGCAGTGCATCAAGATTTATAATGTACATTCCTTTAATTTCAGGTTTCAATTAGAAAGAACAACAAGGCAAGCTAACCTTTTGCCTAGCTGTTCGTAATTAACTGTCTTCCAGTGAACATGTTACATGCAATGCATAAGTTATACATTTTCTACATTTCTGTGTGTACGTATAAACAGCTGAGGTGTCATGCATTGGAGGCATAGAGGTGTACACGCGCGGGTGGTTTTCGTTTAACCAGGCTCCAAGCCCAATTGAAGTACCCAAAAGAAAAATGGCTGCAGGCTCTTCTCTGCCTTGATGGGAAGCAATTGCAGGGGTTTTACGTTCTGGTACTTCTGTAGGTTTCAGGAGCTGCAGTAAAACGAAGTATTTGCTTTAGTAGTTTCTTTTTATACCCATAATGCAGCAATAAATACGAAGAAATCAAGTATGGGATTTCTTGACATGAAGAACTCCAGCAGTTGTATGCATGTGGATTGAAATATCTTTCACCACCCACTTGCATGGTGAGTTTCGTCTACAATGAGGTTCCTTTGCATGCACCAAGGCCTGGGCTAGAGGATGCCTCTCCTGCTGTTAGATTAGCATTCACCTCCTTTTCTCCCTCCCTGGCCAGAAATAGTCTCTTCAGGCCGTTCACACATATTAGTAGAGCTTTTCAGCCATTTTGTCTTGGTTTCATGCACCTTGGTGAATAACGAATACACGCATTCTGAGCTTACACATGGGTGGAAACAATGCCACACATATATGGCTTGTAGTTGCGCTTTTCAATACAGCTGAAATAACATTAAATTGCATTAGACGTTTGTATTCCGTTTATGATATTCGCAGTCCTTTAATCTATTGATAGTGCAATATGTTAAGCACGATACAGCTGATATAGGGACGCCAGCTTCTGCAGTGCGTATTCAATAAAGTATTCAATAAAGCAGTTGAGCTGTCGAACGCATGAAGGTAAGGTTGTGCTCCTTTTTAAGGGTTGTGAAGCACTTGTAAGAAAACCTAGACCATCGGAACGAGAAGCTCGACACACCGTTAAGAACGGTGCGTCGTTAAGAACAGTTTAAGCTGAGCTACTGATACACTGCGTACCCAAGTTCATTGCATGGCAAGAAACCCTTACCATATGCCAGCGAGTGCAGCGTAACGTATAAAAGCTTTGTAAAAACAGCCAAAAAAGTACAAAAAGTCCCCCTGAGATTTGTATGCTTTCAGGTCGTAGCCACAAATTGCGCGGTAGTTCTCTAGTACGTAATGCTGGGCTGCAACTCCTGGCAGCGCGAATATTCATCACCTTGCAGTGTAGAGCCGCTAGAATATGTTTACTCTAATATATAATATACCATTGTAGCGGCTTCACGATAAAAGTAGCAATGAACGGACTTTTAGCCTGCGACTGGAGCATGCTAAATTTCACCGCGAGCAGACGACACCAGTAGAAACGGCCGCACTTACAACGCCTCTTCAACCCCTTTTTTTTTTTAGGTACAAAACCTGGAAAGTGAACATAATAATGTACGTAGATAATGATGACTTTTTGATGCGACTTTATTCGTGATTAAACTATGAATGAAATGCCAAAATCAAGTTGACTGTGCCCCATTTCAAGCGCAGCGCTGTTGACGTGCTCCTCACCGAACGACCTGGACGTCGGAGTACCCAGCATGCCTTGCGCTTCGTTCACTTTGATCACTACCTATTTGGAGCTATATCATCCATGCAATCCGAGGAAGCCTCATCGGCTCTATGGTTGGGGCTAAGTCGGAGTGATGGTTGAGATTCAAGCAGAGAAAGCGTAGATATTCTCGAAGTATAAAATAACTTGCACCAAGGTTACTATGGACACTTTGGTTTGAGCAAAAGTACAGCGAAAAAGGGCAGATAATTTTCTGGCCTGCATGGCTAATTAATGTCATGCAGGGTCGTGGGCTTTGACGCACGTTTTAAGCTGGCGGCTCGAGGAGCGCGTGACAGTTGTTCCCTGTGAATAGCCCAGCAGGCGACAGGTATGCGTCTGAAGTTATAATGTGGTGATGAAATCAAGAAAACAAATTGCTGTTGGTTTAGCTGCGGCTAAAAGTAGTGTGCACGTGATAGCTTAATTCACATGGTTACACATGGTAAAGCTCTTTATTGTACTCAAAAAGCTTCCTTGGCTATGAAGAGTCATTCGTTGTAACGTGGCAGATCAGCGGACGATGTGGGCTGGGTGGTCGTACGCGGTTTAATACCATGCCATCTGAGTTCTTGAGTTCTACGGCGCGTCCCTCTCCTCGGGCTCTATGCTGCAGCAATGGCCTGGCAAGCTGCGCGTTTCTCTTCATAAATTTCAGGGGTCTGTTTTAAGATAGGTGCTGGGGAAAAGAAGGCGCCTTATACTTTTGGGTAGACACCACGCAATGGTGGACACCTTGCCGAATCTTGTGAATACCACGCTTTCATATTTTTTTCTAAATAGATTTATAAAGAAAGCTTTGGCTGCGGGCGACTGAGCATTGTAGTAACACAACCAGCGAGCATTCCGTTGAATGCATCAAATATATCGCGAATATTTTTCTTTTTTTAACCTGTACTGCCTAGATGGCGTTGTTTATGTAGCCCGGCGCGTGTCGAAAATGCTACCGTTAGCCCCTTGGTTCGCGTTGTTTATGTAGCACGGCGCGCCTCGAAAATGCTACCGTTAGCCCCTTGGTTCGCGGTAAACGACCGAGCATACTCAGCATTATAGATACGCGTGTGATAGAAAACGCCCGTACTCAGGCGCTCTCGATGTAGCCCAGTTATCTGACACACGCCATGCAAAGTATCGACAGAGCGTGAAGTATGATCCCTTTAAGGTCATGCAGGGGGCGTGAAAACGCCGTGCGAAAGCGCCTCAAAAGTATTTGCTCTTGTCGCTAGGATATGTGTTACGGCGGGGCGATCGACCACGCAAACTTCATTGCAGGCTGCCTTTGTAGAAGCGTGCGGTTTGCGAAGGCGAGAACGCAGCGTCACCATCCATGGAAGCAAGAAGGAACCTCAGCGACAACAGAAGGGTTGGCAAACTGATGCTGCAATACGAACCTCGAGATCGTTCTATCCTGCTTGAGGGGCTTGGTACTTCTTTTTAATACACTTGCCACAGTGCGTGCCATCAACGCCGAGTCAGTCCCTTAAAGCTGTGTTCCAGGCTCTGTGTCTGTTTTGATAAGTGGAGTGTGAATTCTTTTAGTGTATCCAGGCTTTAAAATATTTTCTGCTAACCTCTGGCCATAGGGGAGTGCAAAATGGCTGAATTTCGTTTCAGCTTGCCACGGTAGCTCAGGAACATTTCTTGTGAGACCAGGGCGATTGCCCTACATGTTTTAAGGGTGTTTGGGTATACCCAGCGGACCACTATCAGCACAAATGATTGTAAGAATTTTCGTTCGGCTGCTTCGAAACAGGTAGATCAGAGACCACGAGAAAAATACAACAATTTGGTCGTGTGACCGAATAAATGCATTTATTCGCCTCCCTTACACACAGAAAGGATCTCCACACGGCCCACTACGGCAGATCTTTCCTTTTTCATTGCAGTTCAGTGTCTGGCAGGTCTCGTTGGTGAGCACGTATCCTTCACATGCACCAAAGGCCAGAGTGAATACAGGGCAAAGGTATGGCACATGAACAGCTCTTCTGGCCTTTTCCATAACTGCGTAGTAGAAAAGATATAATTTATGTTCATATTTGTTTAATACCACCTCAGGTAATCAGATATTAATTGTGGGATTGATAGCTTGCGAACGTGTACCTCCAATATTAATATAGATCCTAGAGTGCAGTGGTTGCCATTCCCTAAAACAGTTTGTCCTATTGTGGACTCATCATGGCTTGACTGTTAAAAAGGATGGTTGAAAATGTTTTTCTTACCTGTTTGCATAATTGTAAGTTACCAGCAGAGATTAAAGAAGTGACACTAAGGAATGAAAAAATAGCAACAACACGTTTGAAAACAAGGCCTGCCTTTAGTCTGTGATGTCGCACAATTACCGTAAGTATTTTTTTATCTTCATCTCTATATATCTTCAAAAATGCATTAGCACTATTAAAGGTGGAGCTATGGCTCCCAAAAGTTTTGTTCTGACAATTTCCGTCCCAGATTCAGTCACAAAAATAAGTGACTAGAACAGGTAAAACATAGTCATCCGGTGAATATGGCTCATTATGTTGAAAATGTCCTTTGGGTGGCATGTGGTTTTAATCTCGAAGCAACAGCTTAAAGGAACAAATACGCCAAATTTGGTTTCATGATTTATTTTAATGGTGTATAAGGCGTTACTGTAAAATTACGGTACCTTTATCACAGCATGATATCGATCAGGACAACATAATAATTTGTAAATGAATATATTTAGCCCATTTGGTTTTGGTTTCAGCAGAGAATCGATGGTTGGAATGGCAAAATTGCATCTCTTTATGGGAGGAAACAAAACTATGTCACGGAAAGCACGTCTACACTTCACGAAAAAGGCAGGTGAAGCTCTGTGAACAAGCAGCGTTCCGCCGACAGCGCGCGAACCCACTTCAACGTCGTTTTTTGATCAGGCGCCACCTGAAAACACCAGGTGGCACCTACTCCCCTTCCTAAAAAAAGAAAAGCTGAGACTGAGCACGAGCAATGGCGGGTACAAGCGCACATTGTACATTATTGCGTGAGATACGGCTTCATGCAGACGACGTGCACGATCTCGGAGCGTGGTTGCCGACACGAGGGCTGCACAGTGTCAGCTGCAAGGACTTCGTATGTCACTTCCGTGACACGGCGCAAAACTTCGTAAAGTTCAAAGTAATGTGAGATCAGTTTGTCACACAAGCCAGACCGGTGCCCCGGGGTCCACACCCAAACTTTCTCTCCAGGATGGTATGTGACGTGCCGATGACGGAGGTTGTAGCGGCGTGCATCCGTGACCTGCTGTTGCTGAATGTGAATGCGGGCAAGCTGACGTGATTCATCAGTGTACTGAGCAAACTGCGCGGCGTCTGGCGTGAGTGGATGATCACCAGTGCAGCACGGAAGCATTGCACTCAACAGCGTCTCAACGTCACGTCCGTAGACCAGGCGAAATGGAGCAAAGCGCGTCGTCTCTTGAATGGCCGTGTTGTAGGCATATGTGATGTAGGGGACAATTTCATCCCAGGTTTTGTGCTGCGAGTCTATGTACATTGGGATCATGTCGGCGATGGTTTTGTTGAGTCTTTCCATGAGAACATTCGTCTGCGGGTGATATGCAGTGGGTTTTCGGCGGCTGGTATGACTAAGCTCGAACACGTCGTGCATGAGCTGCGCCGTTAAGCGGTGCCTCTGTCGCTGACGGCTAGGGACGGTGCGCCATGACGCAACACGATTTCTTGCATAAAGAACTGAGTGATCTCAAATGATGTGCCACACTGCATCACCTTAGTTTCCGCATGCCGTCTCTCAAGCACCACACCTGAGAACACCAGGTGGTAGCTCGTTATATTTGCTAATCCATCGTTTGGGCTGACAACAGCGCTAAAGCTGGCTAGCCTCAAGAATCGAAAATAGAACGACTGAAGAGGCAGTTATTTCAGCTTTTGCTTGTTTTCTTGTTTTACCTATATGCAAGTTTGAGGTCAGCTCCATAGCTTGGCTGCTGAAATCGGGACCGAGAAAAGTGAGAACAAACCTCAACTCTAAATTGTTTAGTGTAGCCGCAACCATATACAGCATGGTGGTCCGTGCGTAGCAATGATTTGTGCGTCATTATAAATACAAAAAATGTGCATCTAAAATTTCTGTTTATATTACTTAGGCGAAGAAATACCGCGCTCATGCGTAGTGCGTAACAATGTTTGTTTCTAAACACGGCATAACCAGCCGCTGAGAAACCAGTAATGTCAGATGATGAGAGGCTGAATTTTTCGCGGTTACACGATAACGTGCAACTATTATACACTATATAAAACCTTTACAAATAATTGTCTAAGTGAACGTAGTGAACGACCATAAACTATTTCAGAAACTGTGCACGCTACTGACGGTTTCTTGTGAAGGAGAACTATCATTTGCCTTAATGTACGCAAAATACCGATCCCTTAAATAATTAGACTCTACAATTTTCTACATGTTATATTTTCCTTATAATAGCTCTCAAAAACGATAGTGTACACGAATCACGATATGGAATCCACTTACACCGCCTAAATCCTTTATAACTATTTTACTCCGTTCGTTAAATTTCTAAACTCAGCCGTTGAGCATTGGCCATGACGTCGTACACGTGCTTTGGTCAGTTGAGTGGAGAATAAAACGGAGATCAAATCGTTGTTTAACAATTTTTTGTGGAGTTATCTTTTAAACAGGGTTCTGTAATAAAGATAGCAGCGGTATATAGTGCAGCTATTGCACGCTTCAAGTGATGTCAGGGAATCTATGACGTCACAGTCATCTTTTGAGCGGTTAAAACCGAAACCAAAACTGCTTGGGAGAAAAAATGTTTATAAAGGAATCACTGATTTCTCACGCAATCGGCGTGGTTATGCACGTTTGGCGATGTGCGGAGTATCATTCCGTACATAGAATACACAGCGAAAAATTGGTACCTTGATTCCTTTACGGCCACTTTTGGTTGGTTGGTGGGGTTTAACGTCCCAAAGCAACTCAGGCTATGAGAGACGCCGTAGTGGAGGACTCCGGAAATTTCGACCACCCGGGGTTCTTTAACGTGCACTGACATCGCACAGCACACGGACGCCTTGCTTTTCGCCTCCGTCGAAAAGCGGCCGCCGAGGCCGGGATTCGATCCCGCGTCCTTGGGAACAGTAGCCGAGCGCCGTAACCACTGCGCCACCCCGGCGGGGTGCGGCCGCTTTTGGTACTGCGGATTGAGGAACGTGTGAAAACTTACCATGCAAGCATGTGCAGCCGCCACAGGCTATAGGACAGCAGATCTGGCCGTTCTCCTGACAGCCTTCAGCGGGACGCACTCTGAGGCGAGTACTCAGTGGGACATTGCTGGCCACCCGCACTCCGCACGAGCGGAATTAGTAAAAGCAGACAAAATTTGGGCACTGTCATTGTAAGGGCGTGAGCGGTCGACTTATACGACGATAGCGAAACAGTAAATGTTGTAGTTTCTGTAGCACGCCGAACATCCAGCGGGCACAGATTCCTGCACTGCGCGCCGTTGAGTTTATATTTAGCTCCTGGTAAACACTTCCCTTTAAGTTTTTTATATTTGCACTTCTTTTCCCTGTGTTCACGTATCCGTCCTACTGGCGCATTTGTTTTACAGTTTATACATGACAGTCGCGTCTGTTGATACACAGTTTTCGTATCTGCAGTATTCGTGCTGTTGGTTTCTTCGTTGACCTTGGTCTTGTTAAACCTGCAGTTGGCACTGCCATGCAAGTGCGCATTCTTCGACGCATACACATGAACACACTCCTTACATCTGCCCGATGGTTTCTATACGTATCAGATTTCCTTCCGCATGTTCGAATTGTCATAAACTCTATGCTAATTTAGGAAACTGCACGTATTCCTGCCATGTCAGTCACTTCGCTTTGGTGAGCTTGGCTAGGCTCTGACCAGCTAAAGACCAGTTGGCCTTCGTTACTCTGGCGGAGGACATTCTCGACGCGTAATATTGTGTTTAAATAATTTTGTTTCTTACTCCTCTTCCGCGCGGACCGAGGCAATCTACTGAGACCAGATTAGGCTCAAAACGCCCCCGTCGTGATGGTGCATTGGGTAAGGAACTCGAATATACTGTGTCTAAACATGCAGGATTGAATCCCCGCCGCGGCTGCTGCTTATTAGTGGAAGCGAAAAGCAAGGCGCTCGAGTGGTGGGTGACGTCAGTGCACGTTAAAGAACCCTAGGTGGTCGAAATTTTCAGACTCCTCCACTACGGTGTCTCTCACACCCTCGGTCTCATTGGTAAATTAAACTCCATGAATGAAACGTGTGGATAAAGTTGAGAATCCTGATCTGGGCTAGTAAAAAGGAAGACGCGTACATCATTCCCTGATTGCGTATCTGCGATTGTGTTTGCGCAATCTTTATAAAGCGATATCGTTAAAGGTCGCTCTCTCCACACACTGCAGCGTCGGCGAAAGAAATATCGTGGGAACGCCTCTAATAGGTGGCAGTTGGCAGTGGCATGACCGTAAACTGACTGATCGTCCGATTTTGTGACGTCGCGATGTCATGTGATATGACTAAGTTGGCAGGCACTGCAAACTCAGGCTTCACCATTGAGATGTGAAGGTGAGATCAGGTTTCATCCATTCAGGAGCCTTGGATCACGGGCTAGACATACCACCTAAGTCAAGAATACACAGTATTAGAGCTTGGTTAAAGTGGGGCGTTATATCTTTGCCAAGCGATCTCTCACAAAATGTAGTAGTTTAACCCTGTATGCTAATAATTATCGTGGGGATGATAGAGGCACAAATTAAAGTGCGAATTAGAATAATTAAGAGAACATTACATTATATTCTCGTGAACGAAGATCTGTAGGAGGACTCAGAAACGGTAGCCAATAAAGCGATCACTTCATACTCCAAATGCGCAGCTTCATAATCATCATCATCCTCAGCCTGACTATACCCTCTGCAGGGCGAAGGCCTCTCCCATATTTCTCCAATTAACCCGGTTCTGTGCTAGCTGCATCCACTTGACCCCTGCGAACCTCTTAACCTCATCAGCTCACCTAACTTTCTGCCGCCTCCTGCTATGCATTCCTTCCCTTGGAATCCAGTTTGTTGCCCTAAGCGACCATCGGGTTCGCAGCTTAAATGTCCAAGCAATTGTTTTACACAAGAGCTTTACCACCTAATATCGAACAGTCTTCCGTTGGCGGCGTTAGTAATCGTTTAAGCCTCTTAGCCTTGAATAATCATGAGCAGGCCTCTGCCACTGGATGGTGGCATGGGAATGGAGACACTTCTCTGACCCCAATGATGTGATGATTGTTTCGAGCTTGAATGTTAACCTTGAGCATTTGTCGCGGTTACAGGGTATTCTTATGTATTCACCGAAAACAAAATTGTCGCAGTACAATAGTTGATTCACAAGCGGGAGTTAATATCACTGCCATTTCTTTAATACAGCCAATAAAATATTCATGTAACATGTACAAGCGTGTAGAAAATAACGTCCTTTCACAAATATCATGCGAATCTCTAATTTCTGCGAATAATTTTCTCTAGAGAATAAAGGCGGACGAGGACAAGGGCACTGCGCCTATAGATGCAAAGACAAGCGGATTATTGAGGGCTCATACGTGGGCTGAAGTTTGCATAATATTCAAAGCATTCGTTGTCTCCTTTCCATTCACCAAACAGGGGACTGTTGGTTTTAAATGACGAGTGAAGGCGATGTACATAAAGTAGACATGTCATGACGTTGATGTTGCTGTCTGTTCGACCACAACTTATTGAGAATAACGCGCTGAAAAATTAAATCTCGGAGTTTGTTGTAAACCACGGTAAGAACGTGCAAACACACAGACAAAATGACGGAAGGGTTCTCATCGGTGCCTATTTTTCTTATGTATTTGGAAATTTACAGCGCCTCACATCCTAATTTTAAATGAATGATCCCAAACGCAAAGTATACTCGGAGATGTTCTGTCAATAGTAGGCACTGAAAAACAATATTTTCTCCTGCGTGCACGCTCGAACCTGAAAGCTTTAACAAATAACCAAAGAAGCGGTTCTAAGCGAGCCTACATTTTATCAGTCGTTCACAAACTTCCAGGTTTCAAAGAAATTATGGGTGCCCGGTTAGTGACTCTCTCTATCTTCGCAAGTTTTGATCTCTGTATCGTTTTCTTTTTCTTTTTGCTCAGGGTTTCATTCTTAATAAGCTTGGTTTCCTTCTCAATAAAACAGTTGTGAAAAAGGCGCCAGTCCCGTGTTTCTTCTGTCTTTGTGTTAAACAGCGCCCATGAATCTTCCACGAACAACCTACAATTCGCTCAACTTACACTTTTGTTGACTTCTAAAAAGTCTTAATTATATTGTGAATACTTCTGTTCTGCTCGTGTTTATGTTTTTCTTGCACTGCTCTTTACGACAATTATTCAAATGGCTCATCATCGCTGCTATAGTTCAGGGGATTATTTCGGAAACCTTTCACTTTGGCGATCTCCTTTACTGCAAGCTTGTGGATCTTCATTAGCAAGGTATGATAACTTGCCATTGCTGGAAGTGCAAGCAAAAGTCTGTCGCCCAGCTTACAGTACTTCTGACACAGTTCTGTAGTCTTTCTTCGACTGGGCATGAAATGATAGATAGCGCTTGTATCACCATGCATATTGACAAACAGAATCAATTAGCCCACCATATTTCTCTTCTAAAATTATACCGGCATCAACAAATGGCACGCCATTGTCTACTAATGGCTACCAGGACACAGCGACACAGCATATAAGCATGATGTGGATGAAGCCACGTGAAATGCCTAATAAAACGGCGATTGCATGTAGATTCAAATTTGAGACTGGACGCAGCGTCTAGGCTACGAGCACTTGCGCTGGGGATTTTCCTTTCCACGTAGTATTCTGACATTTTTACGAATCCACTTCCACGATACCTAGGCCCCGGCTGCTAAGATGTGAAGTAATTTGCTGCGACACCTGTGCTTTTCTGCAGCATTCAGGAACACCACTATTCGTTTTATATCGGCAGGAATGATAAATATGTTTTTGATACCTACAGGGAGCGTCAGGACCGTAGCCTGTGCTCTTGCTGAACGACCTGCATAGAGTACCGAAAGGTACTGTCTATGCTGTGGGCCATATCGGCTCAGTAGGCGTCTACGGACGGAAACGTAGCTTTTAAGGCTAAATCCGCTCAATTTTCGCTCATTCACCTTTTAGGATGAAAACTTCAGCAATTGCTTAGCTCAGCTAGGCCAGGATATATGTACCAAAGGGTTGGTTCTTCTGGCAAACGTTCCTCCTACTTTTCCAGTGTCACGGACGCACGCTTATCATTTCGCATTTCATTTGTACGCTGTCGGGTGTCCTAATGCCAGGCAATAATTTCCAGGTAGTCTAACGCAGCCTATTGCAGTCTGTGAAGATGTCGCGCACTGTACGTGCGCTTAACGTCCGCTTACTCAGCCATACTAGCAAGCGTACAAGTTCAGTCTTATATGCGCAGCTGCGCAGTTAGCCACGTGATAGCACAGAATGAGGAGTAGGTAAGAAAACTGACGAGAGAGCGTGACGTCACACGGCCAACCTTAGTAAGCCAAGCACCAAGGAAGCCGTTCCCTGCCCCGTTTTCTCGCTCTTCCAGTCTGTCCCTATGTTTGGATGTCGGCATGTTTTAATGGCCGCGTCTGCCTTGGCGCGGGTGCGCGGCTGTCGCTTTGGCGAGCATGGGTTATCGCGCCGATTCCCCGGTGCTGCGCGTGATGCTGGTACCCCGCGTGGTGCTGATTCGCGCATGCGCAATGTGCAGCTGTGGAGCGTGTGCAGTTGTGGCTTTTGGCAGGCAAGACAAAACTCGCTACTAGCCTAGTGTAGTTTTCGCTAGCTATCACCGCACGCTATCACGTGGTGTAGTCATGTCGTGACCGCTCGCTCGCTCCTTTTTATTGTTTATGACTAGGCTTCAAGACTATTGCCGCGCGATCCCTCCTTACTTTTCCTCCTCCGTGATCAAGAGCGATTAAAGATACTCAGCGTAATGCGACACGACCGGAGAACAGTTTGCGCATGCGCAATGAGGTTGGATGACGAGGCACGCGACGCCACGAGTCGGCGATTCGGTGGAGACCGGCGAGGCGCCACAGCGGAACACATGTGAAACGGCGCAGTCGGTTGCCATGGTTACGGTGCGTGCGCAGTTGTGGCTTATGGCAGGCAAGACAAAACTCGCTACTAGCCTAGTGTAGTTTTCCCTAACAAATTATCGTCCGGGAATCGAACTGCTACCTCTTCGATCCCCAGATATATGGTCGACCGTATAGGTACAGGTGGAACTTTGAAGTGACCGGATGATCGTGAGGCACTGCTGGGCTTCGGGTTTTGAGAGTGACTTGTTAGCGTAGGCGATAACCTTCTCATGTGCGGCACTCTTCTGAACAAAAATCGCACCTAGGCCCACACTGCTTGCGTCAGTGCGAATGTCGGTCACGGCGTTGTCATAAAAGTGCCCAAGGACAAAAGGGTACTGTAGGCGGATCTTAAGTTGTGGCTACGTCAGTTTTTGTGATCTGTGTCAATGGCTCGGAGATGTGCGAAACGTTCCTGTCAAATTTTGGGTAAGAAGCGCAAAGCCCAAGGAATCTGCACGAAGCATTCTTGTCAACAGGTAGTGAAAACTTTGCGATCGAAGCTGTTTTCTCTGGGCTTGGACGAACACCATTCTTGCTTATGATGTGAACAAGAAACCGCAATTTTTCGTAGGCGAAAGGGCACTTCTCTGCGTTCAACGTTAGCACTGACAACTTGATTGCGTCGAGTACTGTATGAAGCTTTTTCAGGCGGTCTTCAAAGTTCGCAGAGAAGACAACGACACCATCTTGATATAACAGACGAATCTGCCACAAATCTGCAGCAAACCGGTCAAACATTTTCAGCCAGTTTTCCGCATCCTCATCCAGTCTTCCTTGGAAGCAGGGTGGCTCACGGGCCTGAACGAAACCCAAAGGTGGTTTTTGTTCGACGGTTGCCATCTTGTGTCTCCACGGTGTTTGGATTCAGCCCCTTTACCAGATGTTACGTGCTAGTGACGATGGCGTAGCTGAGGAGAGATTAGTGTTACCCAATACAGCGTTTATTCCAGTGAATTTCAAGCGTCCTCATTTGTCGCCAACGGCATTGTCACCTCTACGTGGCATCTATAAAGCCGCCATTAAGGCTCTCACAACAAATTGCATTACA
Source organism: Amblyomma maculatum (assembly GCA_023969395.1). Lineage (NCBI taxonomy): Eukaryota > Metazoa > Arthropoda > Arachnida > Ixodida > Ixodidae > Amblyomma > Amblyomma maculatum. The sequence goes on from JAJIZL010034118.1 coordinate 16,583, forward strand.
GAGATACCGAATAACAAGATTATTCAGGTGCCCCGCCGGGGTGGCGCAGTTGTTACAGCGCTCGACTACTGTTCCCAAGAGTGCGGGATCGAAATCCGGCCTCGGCGGCCGCTTTTAGATGGAGGCGAAAAGCAAGGTACCCGCGTGCTGTGCAATCATCACCATCATCATCATCAGCCTGACTATACCCACTGCAGGGCGAAGGCCTCTCCCATATTTCTCCACTTAACCCGGTTCCGTGCTAGCTGCATCCACGTGACCCCTGCGAACTTCTTAATCTCATCCACCCACCTAACTTTCTGCCGCCCCCTGCTACGCTTTCCTTCCCTTGGAATCCAGTTTGTTACCCTAAGCGACCATCGTGCTGTGCAATGTCAGCGCGTAAAGAACCGCAGGTAGTCGAAATTTCCGGAGTCCACCACTACGGCGTCTCTCATAGCCTGAGTCGCTTTGGAACGTTAAACCATACAAACCAAACCAAGATTATTCAGGTGAACCCTGACGCATGTCTTGAAACCAAATGTTTCCTTGGCTTGATGGCCAGAAAGAAGTTAAATATCACAGTTGTTGTTTTGTTCCTGAGCTTGGCCGCTCTGGAGTGTCTGCAAATGCTCAAGTGTGTTTCAGCAACATGTGAAATCTCGGTTCATGTTCAGGTTAATCTAGTAGATGGTTCCGACCTACAACGCTGTCTGCCATGCCGAAGTTCACGAGGACCAGACTGCCCTTCAGGGCGATCTCTACTGTCCTACTTATTCTGCAATCCAAGCCTTTTGCATGAGAAAAGGGTGCTCTTGAGTCATCACTTTCAAGACCCACTGACTCCCCCAGCTCGCCTATTCTGTTATCGCTGCATTCTATTCCCTCGACCATATAAACCGAGTACTGTGTATTACTAGAGCTGTCTACGACCTGGCCATATGCATAGGTTCTGCCCTTCTACAATACCAGATAAAGCTTTGCCAGAAGAAACAGCATCTGACCTCTGCAGACTTTGCAAGCCTATTGAGCATGAGAATACCTCTCCAGCTTGCCCAATAATACAAAAAGCAACTCAAAAGGCCCGTCGTGGAATGCAGGGTCAATGATATCAACATGCTAATTCACCACTGGTTCAGACATTCAACAAATTTGAGGCTCTCTAATTGGACGACGATGAACGGTTAAAGCTATTTGACACTGAGTCACCGGCAATCTCTACGCCATATGCTTGTGTGAGTGCGAAACGCGTTCGCAAACGCCGTCACAAACATGAGGAATGTGGCGGAACCCCCGAATGATGACGTGACGGCCGCTAATGATCAAACAAAACCTCTTTTCGCGAAGGGCTGCAAGCTCCGGCAACATCGTGAGCTGCTTGCTCGTTGTATGTGAGCAGCGAAAACAAACTACCAATGTCAATGCCACCTTAACACCGGTAGTGTATTATAGTCTTTTGTTGTTCACTGATTCCTACACGTCTTCAATTTCTGTGCCTGATATCTAATCAACATCTTTACTGAGGATTATAGGCACTAAGGTATCTAACCTGACACCAGTGCTTTCGTGACACCTGGACTTATAACCAAATGGCGACTACAGGTTATCGGGGTGTACTTCAGTGGAACTTTAGAGGGCCCTCCACAAAGGTCGGGGAGCTCACATCCCGTCTTCGCATGAACAAGCTCCAGATATGGGCCGCTACGGCAGGATACCAATGCGTTGCTAGCCATTCAAGGTTTCAGTGCATACGTTTCTCCTTCAATGAGCGACCGATGTGTGCTCACGGATATCCCCCCGAGAAAGGCGGCGGTGTGCGTTGATACGTGGTGTCCGGTGTCATCAAGTCCGTCTTGCTCTGGAAAACTGGGTACCTCATGTCAGGAGAGAGTTGCAGTGTCCATCATGTTAATTGCAACTGTTGTGGTTGTGTCAGTTTATGTTAGATTTGGCGGTGGCTCTCCTTCGTACAGAAGTCTGGAATGGTTATTGAACGTTCGACAACAATACCCAGGATGTCCAGTTTCAGTTGGTTGTGACTTCAATGCCCCGCACCCGGAAAAGGGTACTCCACTTTAAGTCCGCGCGGCACGCCAGCGTGGGAGGCCTTTGCGGATGCATTGTTTCTTCTCCTGAACGAGGGCTGTGCTTCACACTCGAAGTGAAACATACGCTCTGGATCTAATATGGTGGCTAGGACCTGGCACACCGTCGTAGCACTTGTAGCCGGACTTTTAGGGGAGTGACCGTCATCCGTTTATCACCGCCTTTATCCGCCACAGGTCTGACAATTACGCCGCTAGTGTTCAGCGGTCTACCGGGAATACTTCCTTACCATTCTTCAAAGTCACTTTGTCGAGGCGACACCATTGCTTCTAGATGGCATAAAAAGCGCGCTTAATGAGGCTACAACCACTACCTGAATGGAGCTTGGCCGACCATCGGCCGGTGGAATTGACTGCAACTATATATTCAACTTCTGCGCACGCATGCACAAGACTGAACTACATTACTGCCAAGGCTCGAAGATATGACCATGATCTCTCACGATGGCAATGAGTGTGGGGTGAGCAGTTTTCCACACACTTATCGAACACTTATCCCTGGCGAACTTTCCATGCCATGGAACACGATTGCCTTCGGTCTGATGCAGCGGTCACAGCATACTTTGCAGCAAACTTGTCTCCGGATGATTTTGTAAGAAAAGAAGTTCGCAAGTTTTCCTCAAGTGCTACGTGATGCCTGCGCCAGTTACAAGAACACACTTTGTGGGCATGCCGGCCCATGTCAATAATCTACCATCTGCTGCCGACAGCAAGGGAATCGCAAGCCCATTTTCCATGCCTGAATTGCTTGCAGCTATAGATGATGCAACCAATATAAGCGCCTACTCCAGACTTCATTACCTAGGAGGTTTAAGACAACTTCAATTGCGATGCAGTTTCTCAACTTGACACCATAAACAAGGTATGGCTTGGCAGAAATGTACCATAGAGCTAGAAGTCAACTATTGGCATCCCTATTTGAAAGCCGGGGGAAACGCCAACCGACCTTAGCAACCTTCATCGTATATGCTTAACGCCAACAATTTACAAAATGACGATTTCCACCACTCAACTCAAATTGGTTTTCGATCAGCCACGGGCAATGGAGACGGATCGGCTACCTTGTCGTCCTTAGTATTATCATCCACCCGCAGCCACATTGTACACACCATCCGCGCGATGAATGTCGAAAAGTTTTACGATGGTATCAGTCATGCTGCCATTCTTGACTCAATCGACATGCTTCATTTACCATTTAGAGCAAATTTTATAACATCTTTCCTTGAAGGCAGACAATTTGCAAATCGCCTGAGTGGTTATGCCATGGGATCATTTGTCCCTCTTCACGGCATACTCCAGAGATAAGTCTTGTCCTCAGCATTATTTAATATGGCATTTATCTCTCTTTCATGGTGGTTGCATGATGTTTCTGATGCTAAATTCCTAATGAACGCTGATGACATCACGATGTGCAGCGCATACAAGGCACTACTTACTCAAGCCGCTAGTTTTAGATATTACGTATACATATGCTTCTTCCCCTGGGCTTGAACTTTCCGCCTCTAAAACTTCTTTCGTGTCAGTCGCCAACCCCTGGGCGCGCCGTAACTAGCTGGACCACGAATTTGTCTATATTTGTCCAGAACCACATTTCAGGATAGTACAACAGTAAAATGTTGAGTTCAAAAATACACGAGCCAAGAACTGGAACTGCGTGGCTTTTTTGCACTAAATGACAGGCGACCGAGACGCCGGGTCTGACCATACGCATTGCTCCAAAAGTGGGTGACACCCGCTCAAATGTTGCACGACAGTTGGTGCAGGCAGTTGTTCAACCGCGCCTTATTTCTCAAGCCCAATTTCAGCATTTGACAAGGGCACAATGGGATCGCCTTGAAGCTATAAATCGAGAAAAAACGAGGGTCATCATCTGTCCACCTCGCTTCACCCCAAGCGTGGCGCTCGAAGAAATTGTACAGCTTAATATAATAGATCAACTGGTACAGTAACGACGAGATGCTCGCAGGCACAAGGCAACCCTCTCTCACGCAAAGTGCGCTCTCCTGGCTTATGCTTCGTCGCATTTCATTCTACTGCCGCCACACTCAATTCTTTCTCCTTGGTGACTTATACAGCTGAGTGACAAGCCAATAGATTTATGACACCAAGAACACAGGAATCGGCGTCATCACTTCGCGACCGAATTATGAAACAAGACGCCCACTTGCCATAAGGTTTCATCGTTTTTTACTTTGATGAAAGTGTACAGGTCTCCAAAGTGACAACTGCAGTTTACTGCGATTGCGAGTCTGCACCGAACAAAGCATCAAGGTATCACACACGGAAGCCTCCATCTTTTTTCTGCTAAGCTGTTCGTTGCTCAAGAGGCGCTTCGCTCCGGGACCGCCATTCATGCTTCCCACGGCCCTTATTGCCATACACACCGATGTCGTTAAGATGACATAGCTACTTACTCGCATCAGTAGCAGGGCAGAAATCTGCCAAATGATGCAGTCTAGAGGCAGCCTTCCGTAGCCAATTGGTATTGAATAGATTCCACATGACCTTCTCAGTTCGCAAGGCCGTGCGGATTCTGCGCCCCACCTTTCTATCACTACCTCGTCAATGCCAAAACACCTGAAACTGGATAATGCTACCCTCATTTTACCAATAAAGGAGCACTTCTGGCGCCACACACATGCTCTCATAACTTCGTGTATGGTAAGCCCTCCCCCCCCCCCCCCCCCCCCCCCGCTCATGCAGACAAGGTTGCGGTTCGGAAAATTTGAGTGGGGTAACATCTGCAGTGACGCGAAAGTGGCCCCAGTTTCGAGGTTTGCATCCCCATCTCTGGGTGTCACATCTGCAAGTGCCGAAATTCTGCGGACGATATCCACCATCTATGTGGGAATGTGCAGCGCTGAAGAGCTGACGAGAATCTGGCACCTGCGCGCAGCTGGTATCTGCCCCCCCTTCCTCAAACAGTCATCATATGCATCTTGGATGCATGGGGCCGCATCATTGTTCACTGCCGGACTTCATTACATAATCCGACCTTTTTTCATTTTTTTTTATTATGCCTTTCATCCATCCTAACATATCCTTTTTGTGCCCCGAGGTAATAAATATCGCAAAAACAAACGAGTAAAGTATTTATCTGTACACTACAATCACAGTGATAAGACCACATGCTGGCGGCTGTTGAAAAAGAACAAATAAGGACTGTAATGAATCACAACATTACTCCATCCGTAATAAGGCATCACCTCGATGCTTACAAAATAAAAAGAGCATGGTAAACAAAAACATTAAAAATAAAACAACTTGGGTTTTTAGCGCGCGTAATAAGGCTTCAGGCGCACATGAATTATTTCCAAACGTGCCTGGCGACGCTGGAATTTGGTCGTGCCGTCGAGGATGACTTTGTAGTGTTGTTTTTCGATACGTCTAAGGACATTTTATAGCCGGAAGTACCGCTGTAAGAGCTTTTCACTCAGGCTGTGATGGCGCATCGGCGCCTAAACTCACACTTTGTCTCCTGGCAAATTGTATTGCTGGGAATCGGTGCGCTGCTGGGCTTTGATGCGCAGCCGGGTGCGTCGTCACGCTTCCTATGCGTGCTGAAGGCAGGCGGCGACGTCGATTTTGTCCTCCGAGCAGCAGCATCGCTTCGAGCATTGTCGTGGGCTCCCTGCCATCACATGTTGTAATGGGGTTGACCTGGTAGTCTCCTGGACGGCGGCGTTTCAGGCGAAGATTACGGAGGGTAAGATGGTGTCCTAGCTCTTGTGTTCATCGTCTACCTACGCGACAATCATTTATGTGGTTGTTTTGTTAAGGCTTTCTGAAAGTACGATTGTCTGGGGGTGGCACGCCGTTCTACGTTGGTGGCTTTAATGACTGTGGGTTAAGATGGCTTGCGTGAGCTTCGCCGTGAGTGCAGCTCCTCTGTCCGTGGTGAGCACTTCAGGAGCGCCGTGTCGCAGAACAATTTGTTGAACAAAAATATTAGCAACTTCGTTTGCTCTACCGTTAGCCAGGGTTTTTGCTTTAGCGTAGCGCGCATGTAATCGGTGGCCGCAATGACCTACTTGTTGCCCGTTGATGGAGTTGGGAAGAGCCGAGCCGGTCTATTTCGAATTGTTGAAAGGGCTTAGTTGGTGGTAACGTAGGGTTTGGCAGCCCAGAAGTTCTCATCGGGAGTGCCTTTTGTCGCCGACACTCGAGGCACTTTTTGACGTAATGGGTTACATCGGGAGCTAACCATGGATAATAATAATTTTACCGAATCCACAGTAACGTGCGTGTAAAGTCGAAATGTCCTGTGGTTGCTCATTATGGTACGCCTGTAAAATTTCCTCTCTGAGGTCCGCAGACACAACATAAACATGCGGTTCTGTTGTGGCAAATTTCTTCACGAGGACGTCATTGTGTAGCGCAAAGGACAACTGACGCCTGAACACTGTAGAAGAAGAGGCTGTTTTTCTTTCCAGGTGATCGACCAGACTTCACAAATAACGGTCCGAGCGTTGGTGATGTGCCAAACCACTGGAGGTTCCAAGAAGGCGTCGTCGTCTTCTTTCAGGGGAGCGCCGATGGGGGTCCGGATAATCAGAATGCGTCGGAATGATTGCGCCAAGATTTGTTGACAACCGAAGTGTCAAATCGGTGAAGACGTAGGCTGCATCGAGGAAGGCGGCCGAAGGGATCCTCAAATCTGGTAGCCAGCAGAGTAAGTGGTTATTGCTGACTATCTTTTATGGTCGATCGTATATACCCCATGCAAAGCGACGGTCACGCCACTGGAGGTGAAGTTGAAAGTAAATCCGGGAGCGGAGCCTGCCGCGTCGTGTGCTAGCCGTGTGTTTCTATGCAGTCTTCGCGTCATGAATTCGGATGCTGCCAGTGCATTGAAACAAAAGTACGGGGCATCTCCCGCAATAGTTTCTCCTTGTGTAAATGCTCGAAAGATATAAAACGCGCTGGCGATTGTATATACTTGTCCCAGCTCGGCAAGCAACGCGGCCAAGAGTGTACTGTTTGAGATCACTTCGCGTTAACAAGCCGCTTGTTATTCACATCTTGTATTTCGGCATGAAAGCACTTCAAACAATGTCAGCGCATCATTCGCATTTTTGTACAGAAAACAAAATATGTTGGTTACTGTGTAAACCTGTAATATTTCTGTTGAAAGTAGAGCTAGTTGGTCAGACGATATGATGCACCACGCAGCAGAGTAGGCGACGAAACACCGGAGAGGCACACAATACACTCATGCACATAAACATAAACATAAGGAGCAGCATTGTCCTTTTTTATGTGTATGTGTGTATTGTGTGCCTCTCCTGTGTTTCGTCGCCTACTCTGATGCGTGGTGCATCATGTCGTCTGTAATAGTCCATTTACTTAGCGCAGTGCTGCATATTTTTGTGGCTCTTAATTTTTCAAGCGATTCATAGGTCCTGAGCGCACTGTAAAGACAAATATGGTGAGCGTCATGTGCGAGATTTAATGGACAAAACAAGGTGCTCCAAGCGCATGGTACACGCATTTAATGGCATATAAGCGGTGCTTGGTAAGAGGCGCATCTCTACATATTTGGTCCTTTTACCTAGGCGCTTCACCCATTTTCCACCGTATACGCTATGAAGCGTGTAATCGACACGATACAGTTCATCGTTACGACTAAGCCCGTAGGGAATGCTTTAAACATGGGGGCGCTTATTTCAGCATCGTTGGTTACCATCTGAACGCGATTGCATTGTCGGACCTCGAGCGCATCGCGAATTCAGTAGGTCTGTATTTATTCAGCATGAACCAGCGGGCCTTAGCGACATATGAGCATAAATATCGTGCAGCACGAAGTCCTAGGTTTTATTTCCACCCCCCACTAAAAGCTGACTCCATTTTTGTTCTGATCAACTATCTTTAGTGACGGAACTTCCTTGAGAAATTTAGTGTCAACCTGAACATTTCAAACTGGTCCTGAATTTTCTAGCAGGATTTTTTGTTTACGGCCAATGGCAATTACAACGACGCCAAATTTTCTGCGACACGGAACCCTTAACGACATCCAATTAAAGTCTTCTTAATTCGGCCGGTAAAGCGATATGCCTATAAGAGAGCGGTGCTGGCCCGATGTAACGGCGGATGGCGCAGTTTGTCCCATATATTTGATCGATGCGCGTCACCACGAAGACATAATAAAAGAGATTGCAAAGCAAAAGCAGAGTAAATGAAAGAAAGACAACGGTTATTCTGTTGAAGTAGCTGACTAGTCGATGCAGCATGCCCACAGTATAGCAGGGTCCAAATATGCGGCTGGTAATTTAGCGTTTGTAAACGACGCACTTGGCGCGTGTACGGATGAGTTTCTCCCGTGTGGCTGCAGCATCATTAATGTTTTTGCTTCTAAACAAAGACTAACTTTAACTTTATGCTTCAGGTTACAGCAGGAAAAAATCGGCAAGAGCGGAAAACAAAAACAAAAATAGCTGCCGAGGACATCGGTAATCCTTGCAGCGACCTGTGAGCAACGGCAACTCGTATCCCTTAAGGTCTTTTGGAAACGACGGCTAGGCGGCTTTCAGTGGAGCCCCTATAGGCGGTGTACGGTGGACGTGGCCCAGATTATTGCGAGGTACCCCTTCTCGGTCGTCGAGTAATTTGCTTTGGCTTTTGAGAGAGACCTGCTAACGCAAGTAATAACTTTTTCCTGTTCAGAACTCTTCTAAACGAGAACACGCACACTGCTTGCGTCGGTGTGAATTTTTGTCTACGTGTTTTCATTCAAGCGGCTAAGGACAGCAGGGGACTGTAGGCGGCGCTTAAGTTCGTTGACGGTGGTGACAACGCCGTAGGCCACACACGAAAAAAGACATGTGTAACAATGGAATGAACTCCTTATTGGGCTGACCTGAGCCAGCAAAGAACTAAGCAACTTGGTGGTGGCGATAGCAGCAAACACGCTCGCTGCTCGTTGAGCAAAGAATGACCGTTTTACTCGTCAGCGCTCAATTCAAAGGCGACGAAGAAACATCTAAGTAATACCGCAAGCGGGTTATTACTACAAACTGGAACATTACCGACACACCTGCGCGTGGCTGGAATCCCTCGAGATACGTCTCGGTGCATATTCCGCAACAAATGAAGTGAGAAAGCCGCCTCTCGCGACAAAGAACGTGGACAAACAAAGAATGTTTAATCGATCCGTGCTCTACAATCACAGTGATAAGGCTGCATGTCGGCGGCTGTTTAAAAACAACAAATAGGAATTTGAATGGTTCGCGGTAATATATATAATGCAATATACAGCGCTCTATTCTGTGAGAAAAAAAATTAACGATATTTTATATCGGCGTGAGTAGATTAGTTCTATTGAGTATAAATAGTTATTCTCTGTTTTTATATCGGGATAATTTTAGCCAGGCACCCGGATGTTTTTCGACACGTACCTACTCGCCGACATTTGTCTAGAGAGGTAGAGCGCTTTTGTCGGGCTGCCTAAGAAAGTAGAGGAAAGTCAAACACCACTTATTTCCAGCACTTCGTTTAACATATTGCTTTGTGCTGTCGCCAAACACTGACACTTGATCGATCTTTCACTTAGCTTTGCTAATGACATGATTTTTCGTACCGCAATATATTTCTTGGGAAACAGATTCGGCTTAATATGTATTTTTTGAAATGTCTGCAGTTAGCTTTTTGACCTTTCGCTTTCTTCTCGGAAAAAAAGTCAATTTTTATTTTGGCGAATTTTCTTGAAGCTATATTGAGTTCTGCTCGAATATTTGTGGTCCGCGAAAGTTTAGTGGGCGCCTTCGAAAGTGCTCTTTAGCTGGACGAAAGAATACACTGCACTAGAATTGGAGAACGCTGTCCTGCTCTGTGTAGCCCCATTGCACTACAAAAGAGCCTTATAAACCGCACCATGTAGGAGAATGAATTTGCCAGTGCATTATTTTTGGATGTCTCCGGCGATTCCGTTATTGACTATCTGTTGTCCGATAAACATCATAATTATAGGTTCAGAAAGCTTTTATTGTGTGCTGTTTTTAACTGTATGCTATCTGTTCACAAATCGTTGTAGTAGGTAAATGTAAAAGTCAGAGAGAATAATTAATTTCTGGTACGTGTTCCGTAGGGATCTATACTAGCGCCTATTTTGTTTAACATATGTGGCAACGACCTGAACAATGCCCGTAAACATTGCTGTGTATTAGAGGATTCCGATGATACAATTCTTATTGCTGCATACAAAGACTACCCAACTTCCCTATCATAACTTCAGTACGACTAGGAACAAGTCATAGAATGAGACAGCAATATATTGCCCCATTTCACTACAAAAAGACCCAAGCAGTATATTTTAATAATTATTTAAAGCTAATTACTATTAAATTATTATTTTTCTTCAGCCTCTAGCTCGTTTACTATGCAAATGTTATCCCGTTATGCCTTTTTCATTGGTAAAATGTACCTAGATGTATTCTCTGACCGAGACATGTCTTGGAATAGCCACTTGGATTTTGTGCGCTCAAAACTCTGGAAAGTGGCACGTTTGCTGCAATCTATTATGACCCTTAGCTCTTTATATATTCGTAAACAAATTATGTACGCTTTAGGTTGCAGTGGGTTATGATACAGCGTACAGGTATGTTGCTTTCACATTTACTCAGTCATTTGAAAAAGAAGGTCAACAGCAATGCTATAATTCGCTCCTAAATCTGCAATGCTTGGAATTCAACCAGGTCATGGGAAGGGGAAGGGGTTGAGGCTGAGGTACATTTGAAGATGAGGTTGCCTTGAAATGTTAGTGATGCCCGACATTAACAATCTGCTTAATGCAACTGTTGTGTCGAAATACATCTGGACGATAAAGTTTTGTATACTTTATGCTCCTTTTCGTGATATTCGCACTCGGGATCGCTTTGTATTATACCTAAAGCACGTCCTAGATAGGGTAATATGCTTTGGAAGTAGGATGTGCTACAAACCCTTAACTTTCCTAATCTTCCTAATCATCATCATCATCATCAGCCTGACCATACCCACTGCAGGGCGAAGGCCTCTCCCACATTTCTCCACTTAGCCCGGTTCTGTGCTAGCTGCATCCACTTGACCCCTGCGAACTTCTTAACCTCATCCGCCCACCTAATTTTCTGCCGCCCCCTGCTACGCTTTCCTTCCCTTGGAATCCAGTTTGTTACCCTAAGCGACCATCAGTTATCCTCTCTTCGCACCCCATGCCCATTTCTTCTTCTTAATTTCCACTAGAATGTCGGTAACCTGAATTATTTCTCTGACCCACTCTGCACGCTTCCTATCTCTTAATGTTACCCCTACCATTTTTTCGTTCCATAGCCCTCTGGGTTGTCCTCAACTTAAGAAGAACTCTCTTGGTTAGCCTCCACGTTTCAGCACCATAGGTGAGTACAGGTAAGATGCAACTGTTATATACTTTCCTCTTTAGCGATACCGGTAAGCTGCTAGTCATAATCTCTGAGTTCTTGCCAAATGCGCTCCATACCAATCTTATTCTTCTTGTTATTTCCTTTTCATGGTCCGGATCTGCGGTTACTACCTGGTCCAAGTAGGGATATTCGCCTACTACTTCCAGTACTTCGCTACCTAATGCAAACTGCTGTTCCTTTCCGAGGCTGTTGAACATTACCTTAGTCTTCTGCATATTGAT